>JARQZK010005387.1:0-25374 GCA_030704885.1 Cynegetis impunctata | reverse complement strand
GGAAGATTTAATTTTGATTCCGACCAGAAAAAACAACCAACCCCAATACCTCGTAATCTCTGAAAAAAAAATCCCAACGTCGTGCACTCTGTTTTGTCATGGGAACTGTTTGGCAATTTTATAAGACAACGTCAGTTTTTTTGTGTTCGCAAGTTCGCTGTAAAACGACGACCTTATGGATGAAATTGAGGAATAAAATGAACATTCCTTTTGAAATATTGGAAGAATCATGTGCAGCGAGTGTTTGATTTACTGCCGGCAATAACTCACAACAGCGGTATAAAAAAGAATAGTGACAAAAATTTTTGAAATTGGCCACGTAATAGCAAAGAAGTATGTAAGGGTGCGTTAATGAGGATGTTTTATTATTGCCTATGCGAAAGGAGAATCGAAGGTTTATTCTCCCAACTCGCTGATGCGACGAAAGATTTCATCGATGTTTGAAACTTGCTTTGAGAGTTTATGACAACATTGACATTTCAAGGTTAGTTTATTCTTTAAAATGGGTTGCACCATATTAGAGTATTACCGAACAGAAATTTATTTTCAGATTGAAGCATTCTTAAAATTAGAAAACCCTCAGCTCTACACAGGGCACTCGTTTCGCAGATCCTCGGCTACCATGCTTGTAGAAAATGGTGGCGATCTACTATCGGCAAAAGAACTTGGAGGTTGGGACTCCTCTGCGGTGGCGGAGTCGTATATTGAAAATTCAGTTTCGAAGAGAATGAAGATAACGCGACAACTTTTTCATAATAATGAGGCTTCACCGACAACAAATTCAAAAACTGTTGCTATAGATGGTAAATCTCTAATCAATAAGATAGACATTTCAAATAATAGCAATTGTCGAATTACTTTTCAAATAAATAAATAGTTAATTTTATTATAATTGTTATTGTAACCAGAATGATGTTTTGAAATAAATATTTGAACACGTGATTTCTTAACGGCCGCCGGCCGTTAACACTGACTTTTCAATTGTCATCTGAATACCGTTAAATCGAAATAACAGTATGGAATTACGAAAAATGTCAAAAAACGTATGCTTTAATACTGCCTCACGCTATATGGGCTACCGATATCTCTCTAATCTGATATGGCGTGTACAATTAGTTACCGGAGGTGTTATGTGCACTTGTGTGAAAATACTTCCAAAGTGAGTCAACTAAAATATTCTTATAGTCCCAAGCGACGAAATATATCATATAAAAAACGAGTGAGCAGCGAAACTCCGTCTCTAAGATTGTATTTTTCGCGCGAAGTGCATCGGTTCGAACGGAATAAATTATAGTTTGAAAACCACGTTTTAATATCAAACCGAAATAGAAATCGAAGTCTGAAATAATATAAAGTAATTTTGTCATTCCACAAGGGATTACTTTAGGACCAGTGCTCTCTATAAGGTCATCTCACTAATTACGCAGACCACATCAACCTAGAGCTAACCGGAGTTGTCCTGCTCATCAAAAGCTGCTTTTGACTGTGTGCTGGCCTTGTTTGTAAGGAATGGCTTGATTCTGAATGCAGAAAAATAAATTGTACTCTTTCGGACAAAACAACAAATAATTGATAAACCTCGTTTGTTTAAAACATAAGATATTAAAATTAAATTGCAAAATTCATTACAGTTTTTGGGGATATACATCGACGGACGTCTCAACTGGAAACCATCTTATTGAACTAGGAAAAAAATTGAGCTCAGTATCATATAGTATAAAAGTATTAAGTAGATATCTAAATGGGAGTTCCTTGAAAAATATTTTACTGAGCAAACTTTGGAGGGGTGATGAGATTCGGACTAATTTTCATTGGCCTCTTTATTAAAAGAAATTTTTTGCATTCAGAAGCGAGCATTAGGAAAATTTTGATACTCAAATGGAGAGAATTTTGATGGGGACATTTTCGGAACAACAACCTTTTGACAATATATGCTAATTACATCCTAGAAAATCTCATTTTCTTTCACAAAAATAGGAAGGAATTTCAGAATTGTGGAGAAATGCAGTTACAGCACACGCAACTTGAATCACCGCTTCCTTAAGCATAGCACCTGAAAAATTCTCTTGGATTCTTCAATAGACTTCTGGATAATATAAAGGCACTTGTGAAAAACTGGGAATATTTAAAAATAGTGTTAACAAAGTGCTAATTGAATTAGAATCATACTTTTTGAATGAATACTAGAGTATGTGTTAATATGTCTATTTTGAATTTATTCTATGCTGTCATTGACGCTATTTCATTTGTTTTATCATGTTTGTTAACATCTTTTGAAATAAATATAATCAGTAATAATATCACAAGAGCATCGAAAATAATCGATTATACTACCGAGTCACGAGACGTATTTTGCGAAACACCACGAGAGCGCAGCTCGAGTGGTGTTTTAAAAAACTACGCCGAGTGACGAGGTCAGTATAATCGATTATTTTCGATTGCTCGAGTGGTATTCGTTTCGATTATATAACGAATAAAAAATATTAATTTTTTTTGACAAACGTCAAAACACCGTGAATATGAAAATATATATACATTTTGACACGAGGCGAAACACCAAAACGATTATATCACGTCGTCAAGGGTATATTCACTTATCTATACTACGTCGTTATGCAAAATTCACGGATTCTATTGGCTTATTCATACATGAGTTATATAATCATTATTATTATTGAATTCAAAGAATTAACTCCGAATACCTACTGAATAACTGAAGAACAACGCTTAAAGAGCAAACTTTGAAAAAATACATATGGTAATATTGTAATTGCACGACTGTCATATCGAGAGCATATTGAAAATAAACTTATAAATTCTTAATCATTCATTCATAATCACATTCCCCGAACAGCTGGTTAGTGGAAGATTTGTAATTCACGCTGGCATTCGGTCACCGTCGAATACTGAACCACCCATTACATGACTAACAAAATGTAACAGAACGGCATTTAAACAAGAAGTGAGTCTGAAGTCGATTTCGTCTTCAATATTCTCGGCAATCGTGTAACAGGTGTCTCTTTACCGCTATACAAATTATTTGATTACTAGAGGAGTGAATATTCTTCAAGTTTTAAATAACTATAGATCATTGTATTTTACGTGACACTTCTAGGAACTTCGTGACCTCTGGACATTCAATTGAAAAATTTCAATAAAGTATTACAGAGAAACGGAGGCCTCGGTAACCCAGCGGTGAAGTTTTTCGTTTGTATGCCAAGGATCGTGGGTTCTAGTCCCAGCTTGCTCCTGGGGGCTGTTTATGTCCCAGGAATTTTTATGGTTCAAAAATTTGTATATACATGGGGTAACGGTACCTACTAACAGTAGGTTACTTGAGATAAAAAAATATACAAATAATTGTCAATTCTAGAGAACTTTTGATTTTCTAATCAGTTTATCAAATGATCTTAAATAATCAGTCCAAAATCCAACTAGGTAAATAAGAATGTTGACATAGAATTATGCTTCAAACTAAGATCTTTTAAGTTCACTTCCAAACAATAAAGAAAAGCATGTAAGCAATAAAACTTCATCGCTGAATTCGTTTTTCTTTATTTTTCTCCAGTTTTTGCACAGAAATTCTCAAAGTCCTTAGCCAAAGAATACTTTCCTTATATCAAGTCAATGCACGTAGGTACCATACTTCAATCTTCCCATTCAATCTGCGGAAGCTGTGGGTGTGCGCCAATACTCAAAAACACGAAAAACCAGAAATCTCCCGATTGAAATGGCGATGATTAATGAAAAATTATTAAATCGCCAGGAGGCAGTTTCGTTACATCAACTTAATCCACGTACAAATTTTCAACCACCTACAAATTATAAGAGTTTTAAGAGTACCAAAATTATTCAAAAATTGTTTTTTTTTCTTCACTACATACACCCTAGTAGTACTGGACGCATATTCACAGATCCCACTGTATTTCGACACCACCGTGTTGCTGAAACCTAACCTAACGTTTTCTACATTATAGAATTTATGAATCAGATATGGAATCATATATAATGATACCTATATTAATATAATAAATAAAGTTTAGTCACTATCTTCCATCTTTGAAGATAACCACTTGAATATTTTTTATGTTGAAAGATAATCCTTTTCATTGAAAATTGCAAAAAAGAGATATTCACAATTAAAAGGAATCCCGAAAAAATTCACTTTGAAAAAATTGACTTTGTTTATCTAATATCTTCGATTAAGGAATAAAAAGAGATTGCTGTCAGTCAATATACAATAGTCTAGATGGAGGCAGAAAAATAGACGACCTCGTTCTAAATACGTATTAAATATTTCATAGCTGTTATTTTGATTATCTATGGTACTAAATGCCACTTGTTTTCGTTTAAATATATATATATATATATATATATATATATATATATATATATATATATATATATATATATATATATATATATATATATGGTTGTCTGGTTTCCCGGGTTTGTATCCGCGTATGGGCTTCGTCTTCGTTGAAGTCTGCTCGACGTTTCGGCAAAATCACATTTGCCATCTTCAGGTTGCTCTTCTTGACCGGAGTAAATACACTGAACTGGTTCCCAGTTCAGTGTATTCCGTACAAAATATATACAAACTTTATATTATTACCAGCGTGTCACAAACATTTCAATTGTTCGAATTGTATGTATTTATATATATATATATATATATATATATATATATATATATATATATATATATATCATATATACTTATTATATATATATATATATATATATCTATATATATATATAATATATAAAGTATTATATATATATATTATATATATATAATTATATAATAATATATATATCGATATATATATATATAAATTATACTGTGTGTTATATACTAGTATTATATATTACTCTGTAATCTATATATATTATATTAATATATATATATATATATATATATATATATATATATATATATATGTATATTCTTTAAATATGATGAACTAGATCAATATTACTAACCAAAATGAAAAGTGATTTGCTTTTGATTGAATTTCAAACGACTTCGAAATTATTGTGACACTAAAAATAATTTCAATAAATTATTAAAATAAGAAAACTCAAATAAAATATTAATTGGTATACCTATATGAATGAAATGTAACATTTATTTGCATCATCTTAAAAAGATTCCACACCTGGTATCGCAATACTTCGCGAAATGTGTCTTCATAGTCAAATAAATCGAGAAACGCTGATTTGTTATCAACTGAAACGATGCCAAATGAAGATTTGGCTGTAAGACTATTCTAAGGTGCATGAAAATATAGGGATCTGTATTAAACTTCTGTGAAATACACGACTGCAATATTCGCACATAAAGCAGAGGGAATGAAACAATACGTAAACGCCATGGTCGTATGTGCGGGGATAATGGAATGATTTGTTCCATAATATGCTTTCTCCAATTTCAGCGTAGTGCATTAGGCAGCCATTAAGTTACCTATACAAGCTTGTGGAAATTGTTGCTATAACGAGATGGCGAGTTTCGTTTCAGTTTTCAACGGAAGAATGCATATTATGCTTCTAATATTTTGAAGTAACTTTTAATGTCAACTTTAATTAATACGTATAGTGACTACATTTGCATAGGATTTATTGGGAATTATAGCCAGGGAGACAGCAAGGAATATATCTATTTCTTATTTGATCTTTTTCCAAAGGCTATATTATAATTTTTGAGAATTTTCAATATCAAGCAGTAATCTGTACTATTTTTTTGATTTCATAATATCCTTTTCAATCAAACCAGTGACACCAACATATATAACTGAAATACAAAATCTAGATAATTTTGCTCATATGTTTATGAACAAGAAGATATATTATTAATTAGTAGGTAATTTTGATATTTATTTGTGTTTCATTTCAGATACTTCAAGAATATATTTTGGAAAACGTAATTTTTCTGTTAGAATCTTTTTTACACATTTTAAAATTACAGCTTTGCATTTGATGACTATTTTTACAAAGATGAAAAAATGCAATTTCAAGTTCATTATAATTGCTGGCTATGGAAAATAGAACCTAATGAAAAGGGATGAAAATTGGAAATTGGAATTAATGGATAAAAACTTCATTTGAAAATATCAAGAACAAGGATTTTAGAGATCAGTGCAGTTTTTCACGATAATGATATCTTCATATTGAGAGGCTTCAAGAATTTGCAATTATTTTTCATAATATAATTACCTATTGAGTTATTCAACTATTCAGTTCTGTTAAAAACTTTAAAAACTCATAATCATGACATCACTTTTTTATTTTAAATAACGACTAAGCTGATGTATGCGAAATGAATACTTTCAAACTATTTGCGGTACTTTCCATTTCTAATAATTAGTTTTCACATTCCATGGCCATAAGTTCGTGAATAGCTTCAAATTTCTCAATATTTTACCTATTCACACGGTATTTTCTTCAATGGGGTTGTGATTACTCATTGATGTTCAAACTTTATGTATCTCTCCGGTTGGAAAAGATTCAGGGGCACAGACGGTAGGTACTGGGTACAAATCCCGCTTAAGATATGGATGTTGTACAGGTCCATGAGTTTTCAGTGGTAATAATTCTCAAATGATACTGGGTAATGTACAGGGTGTCCAGAATTCGTCGTATTTGGGATGTAGGTATAGAGGTTATCAGTAGAGATAGAGAGTTGCGGTTTTCACATTTCTGGGCTAGTTTTCGACGAAACGCAGGAATCCGATGCCAAATTGGCCCTAGTTTTGTTAATTTTTTAGCTACAGGGTGATTTTGAAAACATCCGCGTTTTGACAACCCCTAGTAATTGTTATGCGTTTACTTATCGGAAAGGTAAAAACTGCTGTTGATGGAGTTTTTGCATAGAATCCAGTGGCGTAGTCAGTGTTTCTGTAAATATCATCAATTTTGATACATAAACTAAACATGCCTTTCTTCCAATGGGATACCCTGTATATTTTCAGTCTGTTGGGTTGGTCTTATTATGAGCTTTTCAAAAATATATAGTTTCCAATATTTATTCTGAAAAATGGGCTCGTAGTGGCAATTTCAAGGAAGAACACTCTATGGTAGGCTATGGTTTCCAAGGTAACGCCTATTGACGGAAAGCAGACATTTTATTACTTTTTTCAATAAACTTATAACAGGTGTCATTCCCTTTCAATAGAATTTTTGTTCTGTCTTGTAAAATAATTTGATGGAATGTATAATTATGAAAATTATGAAAAGTACGACATGATTTCGTGTTACGTACAAAGTAATGAAAACTCTGAGGCTGCATATTCTGATAGGTATATTACATTTCGAATACTGAATTAAGTATGTTCGCGTTATTGTTTATTTCAATTATAGGTATCCAGAAAGGCGACAGCCAAACAGAGCCTTATTTTCTTGACTGAAAAAGAGATGAATTGATTTTTGGGCGTTTACCCGACCTAAATCAGAAAAATATAATAAAGAAGACCAAGAAACAGACGAAGTTAATGTATTAGCTTGCGTTCATGCGGAGCCCTCCGTTTTATGTAGAAACATTGAAAAACAAGTTGGAGTGCAAAATATTCTGAGAAAACATAAATATAAGCCTTACAAAATTATAATTGTGCACCATTTACATGCTGGCGACGAAGATCGGCGTCTCCAGTATTGTAACTGGTTCTTAGACCGTCACCAAGAAAATAATGATTTTGCCTCACAAATTATATGGTCCGATGAGGCCTATTTCACTATTGATGGAATATTCAACCGCCATAACTCACGTCACTGGAGTCAGGAAAACCCACACATATTTTTTGAACGAGAAAGGCAGGGGCGTTTTGGTTTCATTTCATGTTTTATTCTTCGTCGCAAAATCGTTTTCAGGATATATGAGGGAGGACAAAATGCTAAGTACCTAGAGATATTAGAGGACGTTTTGCTAGAACTGTTGGATGACGTGCCTCTAGCTTACATAAATAATATTTATTTTCAGCAAAATCGAGCACCAGCTCACAATTCTCATTATGTTCGAGAATATCTAGATAATAATTTTGCAAGTAGACTAATAAGCACACATGGACCTATAAGATCGCCAGCTAGATCCCCAGATCTTTCAATTTTAGATTTTTTCTTGTGGGGTCACCTTCGTAATATCATTTGCAAGAGTCGAAACGAAGCGGAACTTCGAGGGGCCACAATACGAGCCTTCAGGCAGTTGCAGCATAGACCTGTTGCTGTCCTGAATGCTTTGAGAAGGATTTCTAAGGTGTGTCAGTATTGCATACAAGAGAATGGACACAATTTCCAGCAGTACCTCTGAACTCTTTATATAATATGATATGATACAATTTAATCCCAATTTTTAAGTAATTATTAAATATTCATTACCTAGTATAATGTTGTTCTGTTTTTTAAATTGCAACTGTGACCCTATTTTCGAGAAAAATATAAAGAACTATATATTTTTGGAAAGCTCTAAATGGGAAAAATCGAATAAAAAATAGATATACAGTGTCCCATTTGAAAATTTCCGTCAATAGGCGTTACCATGGAAATCATAGCCTACCATACAGCGTTCTTCCTTGAAATTGCCACTACGAGCCCATTTCTCAAAATAAATATTGAAAACTATATTTTTGAAAAGCTCATAATAGGACCAACCCAACAGACTGAAAATATACAGGGTATCCCATTGGAAAAAAGGCAAGTTTAGTTTATAAGTAAATCAAAATTGATGATATTTACAGAAACACTGACTACGCCACTGGATTCTATGCAAAAAACTCCATCAACAGCAGTTTTCACCTTTCCGATAAGTAAACGCATAACAGAATTACTAGGGGTTGTCAAATAGCGGATATTTTCAAAATCACCCCGTAGCTAGAAAACTAAGAAAACTAGGGCCAATTTGGCATCGGATTCCTGCGTTTCGTCGAAAACTAGCCCAGAAATGTGAAAACCGCAACTCTATCTCTACTGATAACCTCTGTACATCCCAAATACGACGAATTCTGGACACCCTGTACATACTTTACAAGCCCATTGGCCGTTCGGAACCGGCGCTAAATTGTAGGCCCCTAGTGAGTTAAAAAAACTAGTATATCACTTTGTCCAAAAGTTCGGGTAATTTTTGGTAGGAAGTTCTGAATACATAAGAACGGGCGAAAGCAAAGGACATATTAGGAAAATAATTTGGTTACGATATCTTGATTTAGGTCAGTTATAAACGCTTTCGAATATGAGAGCCAACAAAGTGCATTTGGACTAATATCAGAAGTCACGTCGTTCATTGTCAGACACTTAGTATGGTTGCAACCTCCTGTCAGACACCCTTAAATTATATTGAATTGTAATTAAACTTACGATATATTATAAAGGCTGAATTTTTCGTATGTTACTTAAGGAACTACCGAAAGATGTTTTCCCAGTGGTCAGACAGTTTCGATGGTTCTTACTTCTTGTCAGACACATAAAGGTCTACCGTAGGTGCGAGAGCGAAGTAGATATATACATGCAAGCGGGCGCGAGTGAAATAGTGCGTTCGATCTATTGCGATCTGTCACTGAGCATCATATGTCGTTTTTTTCTTATTTGTGTAGTTATTAAAAAGATCTGATTCAGTTTTAATAAATTGTTATCATGGGAGACGTATTAATTTGTGTTGTGTGTGGAAAAAGTAATGGCAAAATGATATTGTTTTCTGAACAATCATTGAAAAAATGTCAAGCTGTTTTGAATGCTAGAACAAAAACATTTCCTCAAATATAAAGACATTATTTTGCCTGATGAATATACAGACGATGGCTGTCACAGGGAATGCTATAAAGTATTCACAGGACTTCCGGACAGATATTTTATTTCAGTTCTGGACCTAATAGTGAGAAAAAAAATCAAACTCCGTACCTGGAGACAACTTTTCTCCAGAAACGTCATTGATACCTGAGTTGACCATAGACCCAACTGATTCACAGTCTTCAACAGAACCATCAACATCATAATCAACTTCAATTTATCAATCAATAGAACTGCAACTTTCAACTTCTCCAGGGAGTTCTCATTTACAGTCTATACCAACAGAATGTTCAACAATATCAGTATCAACTTTTATTTCTCAACCAATGGAACTACAACCTACAATTGAATTTAAAAGAAAAACGTAATACTCCAAAAGTTTATTGATTATTTAATCAGAATTTTGATTTATTTCTTTTCTGGCATGAAAATTTTCCTAAATTATCTATTTTCTGAATATTTAATTCTTATTGAAATTATATATCATTATTTAGAAATTACTCTATAGTATGAAATTTTTCCATAAATCCAAAAAACATATAATACTGAGTAAATGAAACATGCGCAGTGACAGATCTCGGCAATAGACCGAACGCCCTATGTTCACTTGCGCGCGCTTGCATGTATATCTTCGCTCTCTCGCACACCTACGGTAGGCCTTCATGTGTCTGACAAAGGTGTAATAACATCGAAACTGTCTGACCACTGGGAAAAACATCTTTTGGTAGTTCCTTAAGTAACATACGAAACTTCAGCCTTTATAATATAACGTAAGTTTAATTACAATTCAATATATTTAAAGGGTGTCTGATAGGGGGTTGCAACCATACTAAGTGTCTGACAATGGACGACGTGACTTCTGATATTAGTCCAAATGAAATATATAAAAACTGAGCTTTATACTCTAACGAAACTAAGGTGCAATTTTTTACAACTTTGCTACCTGTTACCATCCAAAGCCACCGTTTTCCAAACTTCATAATCGGGGATTGTTTTAACCTATATTAGGCAAATACTCAGAGAAAGTTTCAGGTTTTATAAAATAACGAAGGTCTGATCGTCGCTGGCTCTTGGACTATATGTTAACGTTGGATATAAAAACTTCATCTATCTGTCAGTTAGAGTACGCCAGCTGTAATGTCAGATCCAATACGATACCAAATTTGGTAGTAATGTTAAATATGACAAAATTTACCATTCCCTGGCAACATAATTGATTTATCGGTTGCCAATGATTTAACAGCAACAAACATGTTTGATTGCATTTTCAGTAGCGACTCCATGAACGCAAAGAGAAGATATCATTTTTAAGCAGGGGATGGCAAATGGGTCATTTATAACAATCGTGAGTAAAACAGATCTTCGGTAAAGTGAACTGAACTTCTTTTAGTCACAACAAAAGCCGATTCTTATTCAAAGGAGAAATGCTCTGTGCCTGATGGTGTTGAAAAGAAAACCATTATTATGAGATTCTAAGCAATACAATACGAATATCAGACAATAAATGTAGGTGGAAACTGCAGCCACGTAATTTCTAGGGCCATTCGTTTGATTATTTATACTATTTTGTCTTCAGTAATTACTTTTAATTTTGAATAATCATCAATCATTAACGAACGAATTAGTCGACAATCCAAATTTTATTATTTACGTGGGCAGGAACTCTTTCACAAATATACTTTTTGTACTATATATTTCCGTTTCTATATTGCTGCTAATTTTTCATTTGAGATCGAAGATAACTTTACTTATTTGTGATGAAATATTATTATATAATTTTGGCTTATTAATAGATTTTAATGTAAACCTTCTCTGAAAGTGTGATGTTGTTGGAGCTCATGTAATGTAAGCTTCATAAAGAGCCAAGAACCAGATTAAATTAAAACTAATCATATTTTCTAAAAAATACCACTCTATCTCATTCATGTTTTGTAAACTATTGTAGTGAGAATCTTATATTTTCCAAATTTTTTAATTCAATATTGCAACGTTTGGCGTAATTACCAGATTGATTTCATATCTTCTGCATTTTCGATCGACTTAAATATCTATATGGAAACTATGGTTCATTCATGTTTTTTTATGAAGATAGTGATTGAAGATAGGAATTACCTATTGTATTTATGATTATTGTAATATTGCCTAGATACAGATAGTACATGATAGGAAATGGCACGTCATAAAGCACCAAAATTATTTGTGGAGATTCCATTTTATTTATTCCAAATGAAATATTTTGAAATAAAGGAGAATATGGAAGAAAAATTGTACATTTATAATGTAAAAATTTCAATTGGCTGCTAGAATAACTTATTTTATTTATATATATATATATATATATATATATATATATAACTAGTTAATTTATAATTAATTTTATCGTATTGGTAAATTTATATTATTAGTGAAAAAATCTAGTTTTATTATTATCAATCACGAGCTTCAAAGTATTTTCGACAACGAAACAAGCCATCATTTTTCAGTAATTAAGTATTCTTATATTTGAAAGGAAAAATGTTATGTAACTTTAATTGAAGTTCTTCTTAGTGAGATATCAAATAAAAGCATAGTTGAAACTACAAAATGCAGAGCCGGCACTGAAATATTATGCTTTCGCTTTACTCAACTTTCAGCAGCTGGTTGCAGTTTATACGCAGCATAATTGACGGAATAAAGGTACGATGTGGAGTGAAGTGAATTTTGTTCCTGGATGATAGGAAACTTTGATGTTATCTGGATTTCTGTGACAATATTGAATTGAATGAATTAAACATTGTTGAACATTTGACAGTGAAACTGAGCTGAATTTCTCGGAAGACTGCTTATACTAAGTGATTCAATATATTCTGGAATATCTGAAGTTTTTGACTATGGAGGATATTCATCTTTTTGTTAATAAAATTCATTAGTTTGAACATTTTAGAGAGCAAAATTATTGTGATATTCAGATGCGTCAGGTATAAATCAATATGTAGGTCTGTCCCATTGAATCCAACTTAGATATCATCATAATAATTTGAATACTTTTTTTGTATAGTCATAGCAGAAATATACATAAGTGACTGTGAAGAATGTAAGTCATCTTACATAGGCCAGACTAGAAAATGTATTGAAAAAAGGCTGAAAGAACATTTTAAAATAGACAGTCGGTATTTCGTGAACATCTAGAGTCGAAAGGACACAATATCTCATCCTCTTTTAAACAGAAAATTCTTGGTGTAAATTAATAAATATATTAAAGCAATGATTGAAAATAACAATTTACACATTTATTATAAAAAATAACGCATGACGCACGTTTCGGTGGAACTTCACCTTCTTCAGATGCTAAGCATCTGAAGAAGGTGAAGTTCCACCGAACGTGCGCCATGCGTTATTTTTTATAATATATAGAAAATTCTTCATTACTCTGAAAAGAGCATGAAAATGAACTACCTGGAAATGAATGAACTTCAAAAATCCTATAATTACATTCTTCTCAATGAACAGTTAGACCTAAACTACTCACCCCTGTTAAACCAATGATAATTTGGAAAACCTATCGATTCTATTTTACCACCTCCAGACACGGAACCGAGAATATGAATATTTTCAAGTGATGTCTTTATAACATGTAGTCAGTCTCGAATGCTGTGAAAGACAAAAATAGTCGAATAAGTTTTTTCAGTTTGTGGTTTGTAGACAATGTTTTACTTATTACAAATCATTTAAATATGAACCACCACAGAGTTGATTCATCATCCTCTTTCGATTTTATTACTTATTGAGTTTTAAACACAATGAGGGGGAAACTCAACATCTTAGATTTTGTATTTATTTTATATTTTCATGTTACTTTTTCATCATTTTCACAAAATTATTATAGATAAGTTTATTTACACGTACAAATTTTTAATATATACCTATTTGGATATTTGATTTTACTTATTCATAATACTTTCTATTACTTCTAAATGATTGAAATTTATTTCATGAAAAAACTTATTCTCTGTGATAAATTTTATGATATTCGTAGGTACCTATCCCTTATTGTGAGAATATGAAGTTGGAGTATAAATTATGTAGGTACCGGGTGACTTCGTATAAACTAGCACCCTTCTTCACTTTTTTATTTCTTATCGTACTCGAAAAATAAAGAGAACTGACATACAGGGGAGAATTTTTCCTTTCTCAATATGCTTTTTAAGTTTCGTTAACTTTGCAAATATGTATACGGGGGGCGACAAAAAGTATTTTTTTAATGGAACGTCCTATATATTTTTGGCTAAAATGAAAGGTCTGATTTCAAATATACCATACAAGTTGATATTGGCCTCAGTCATTTTTACGATATTCAAGTTCAAAGGGGCATTCATTTTAACATTATATACGCTGCCGTTAAAAAAACAAGATCACTCGGAATAAAAGATATGAAAAATGTTTCTAAACTGACTGTTATATTTAAGTAACTGTTAGTTGAACTAATTTATTTCTTGTTTTAAAATGGTGTATTTTGTGGCAGAAAAACGAGATATTGTTTGTTTATTTGCTGATATATATATGTATAACGTTTCTTCTAGGCGACGTGTGCTACGCTGCAAGGCATCAACAATGGCCCGATTCCCACACAATGGATTAATCGCAGCTATTTACACAAATTCAGAATAAAGTTGAATTTGCGAAGAAAAAAAGGATTCAATTGAAAACAACAGCAAATTCACGATATTACCAACTTCTGCATTATGTGGAAAATCCTCACTCAGTCAATACGGACTAACTTCTAAGGAAATGTGTTGCTCGTTCACGGACCAACCGAAGAACTTCGCGTGAGTATATCCGGGGTTTTTGAAAAAATAATGGATTTTAAACCTTTACAAATATCTAAGCTTTCAAAATTTATCAACAGATGCATGAAGAATCAGAGACTTCAGATTTAATGTAACCTATGTTGAATAGATTGAACTAACGAAAGAGACTTTTTTTTGTTGTTTGAAAAAAATTATGTAATCATGAGATCAAGTTTTTTCAACAAGTGGATTACCAAACTCCGTCAGAATTTACGCGGACACTGGGTATAAGAAAATCCTCAATTTTCCAGAGAAGTCTGAGAAATAGCAATAATAGGACCGCCATTTTTTCAAAGGCACGTTGAACGGAACCACCCAATTATTTGGAAACACGTCTGCAAGACCTGCTAGAAAACTTACCATTGAAGGCAGTATATAGAACAGTATTTTTTCAGCATGAAGGTTTGCCATCCCTTGTGACACGTTAAGTACGTGATTAAAATAAAAATTATTCACAATGAATGGATTCGAAGAAATGGCACTTGATCCCGCGTGGCCACCATAATAGTCCCCCATCTAACGCCTATGTAACAGTTTTTTGAGGTAATATTTAATAAACAAAGTAAATATGAGTATGAATCCTTGAATAATGTTGAGGAACATGAAACATTTTATTAATCAAGAAATAAGGATGTCTCAATGAGGGAAATAGTACTTTTTTAGAGACTGTCAATTTGAGCACCTTACAAAGCTTGCTTATCAAGAATGCATAGGTAATGGAGGGGGAAATATTCATTCCGTACGAAGGTATATTTGTTTATTTCGTTCTCTCTATATGTAATATCTTAGTTAGTGAGTAAAAATAAGTTCATTCGAACTTTTCATGGCGACTTATTTAAGATTTATTCATAAGCAAATTGAAATAAATGAGCAATTAAAACTTTAAAACTGTGAATAACGCAAAAACGGCTTAGCCCCAAATAATCAACTTTAATGGGCATATTTGAAAACATCAGAAAGAAAAGATATTTCATTTTAGACAAAGAATATATACGGGTTTCCTTGAAAAAAATAATTTTTTTTACCGCCCGTACATATACCTATAGGCATAAAATACCGAAAAAAAAAAAAAAAAAAAAAAATCATATTTTAAGAAACGAAAATTTACCCTATAAGTGCAATTTTTTAAATTTTTCCTGTACGATAAGAACATAAAATAGTTAAGATAGTTTATACGAAGTCACCCGGTACAAACCATCAGCCTAACTAATATTCAGAATCAACTGTGAGTGTAACCTGTAAGCCCCTTTATTTGGCGGGGCTTTTTTTTTTGTGACTAAAACATCCACTGAATTTTCACCATATTGAAATTATGTTATATATCATATTTGAATTTTCAACTTAGGAACTTGAGAAATTGAGAAAATATTATGAAAAGCATCAAGATAAACAAGAAATTTGAGATTTTGTCTTCGCAATATGACACTAATAAACATTATACTGTGAAGTGATAAGAAAACTGGCAAATAAATATATTTTATCCAGTTTTAAAATAACGACCCAAAAATAATAAAAGTGAAGAGATAAAAAAACGAATGCATCAATCATTGTTGGGAAATATTCTCAACTCCTTTATAACTAGTAAAACACATCGCGATAGTACTTAGACAACAAAAAATACAATCTCTAAGATGGATCGTGTTCTAAAATAATCCTCCAAGATGCGAAAAAGAATCGAAATGAAATGCCGGCCAACAATCAATTCACCAAATCGATTTTCGGTTCGAGGGACTGCTGTCCACAGGGGCTGACGCCAGTTTTGACAGTTGACACATCTTTCGCGAGGTAAATCAGCCCATGTTTTTGTCTTATTTACACATAACTGTTCCGAGTTGTCTGAATCAGGCAAAATAAGAACGAAGACTCAACATAAAGCACTATTTCGAGTCCATCCCTTCGCCTCAGTTTGATAAAAAAGAATGTTTTTTCCCACCTTAATGGGAGTTTGGAATTGATATAATTTGTAGAATGGAAAATTCGAAGGCGTGAATCTGCGATGACGCCACTAGACTAGAAATTACACATGGAAAAGTTTTCTTCATAATTCGTTTTGATCGCGCTGAAATATTTCGAAAAGAAATGGCTACTTTTGTAAAAGAAATCTTCAGCGCAATCCACTATAGGAATTTTTATATCTTGTATCGCATATATGAAAAACAAACAGATCGAAATTTATTCCTTAAGGAATTATTACACTTCACATGATATTAAATAATCGAATTTATCGATCATTTATAATCAATACAGTATAATTTTCTAATTTTTTTAAGCATGGAAGGTATTTTCTCATCTACTATTATGAGGAAACAAGTAGAGGATAAATATTAGTTAATAAAACAATAATTTCCAAGGAAATACTTTTGTCTACAAAATGTGCCTCAGATAATTAAAAGTTTTATAATTGTATTAGCAAATCACTATACTTTGCGAAAAACTCATGTGTTTTTTTGTTTGAAATAAAATTAGGTAGAGTAATGTAATAAATATAACATTAGCTGGTGATCGAGAACATTGTTCAGTAATAATGAGCTTTTATATTGTATGACACACTAGAACATAGAACTTTCCACTGGAAATTTTTTAACATATATATATATATTTAATATAGTATAGTATATATATATAATATAATATTTATATTAATATATATATATATATATATATATATATATGATATATATATAATATATATATATATAATATATATAGTATATAAAGTTCGAATATGTACAGACTGTGTAAATATACGTAACATGCTAAAATTGTCTTGATATGATATTATGAACAAAAAAAGAACATAGAAGTATATCATCCATAGAGTGTGAGTGGACAGCAATATTTAATTTCGATGATTTACAAACCTAACCTCTACTAAATAACTCACCGTAATATATTGGATAAACTTTTCTGATATTTGACCTTTAAAATCAACGAAACTAATAACACAAGTAACAAGATGAATGTTTCCTTTTTCCTTCTTAAAATAAATTAAGTAATTGTATATTGAACAAATGCTGGTGGAACTTGACTCACCTAGGACTATTGGCGGTAAAGATGTTATTATGTCTGTTGTGAATTTTCAGATATTTCTGTAAATTGTTTTATTCTCTTATAGATCCTGAAGGAAAATACAAATTAGTATAAGAAATACATTTAGGTCATAGCCAGCAAAGGTCTGTTGAATAATCCTGCCCCTTGCCGCCAGCCATTAAACCTCATACTATATAAATATTGTATATATATATATATATATATATATATATATATTATATATAATATATAATATATATATATATGATGGTAAATAGGAATGCTTAACCGCGCTATATTTGAAATTCAAACCGTATTCTTATTAAATTGATGAAATTATCTACCCAAATCAGGCGGTTTCCGAACTTTTTTTGTCGCGTAACCGTTTTACATATATTTTGTTCAATAGTTTTCCTTAAAATTTTTTTCTCCCACTCATACACCTGTTATTTCGTGCAACATAATTAATTGAAGAATTTTTTATAGGCTAGCCCAGAATCATAGAATGATCCTAAAATAAATTTTCTCTGTTGAAACTTTTTTGTTTATTATAACATAATTTCTTATTTCATATTTTTTACAATATTGCGCAGTTTATTATTTTTTAAAGCAAAAATTTCCCATTTTCCTTTTTCTGCGAAAACAATACAACTATTGCAATGAATCGAAAAAAAGCAGTCCAGGTGCCGAAGTGGCTTTTAAACCCCCCGGAGCTTGTTTTATATATATATATATATATATATATATATATATATATATATATATATATATATATATATATATATATATATATATTACATATGAAGCTAAGGGTATTTCGAGAATGGGCGCTCTCCAAGTACCAGTCAAATTGTACTAAGAACTCTTTATTTCCCCCAACTTTGCGGACTTTGTCAGCAGTAAACTGAAATTACATTAAAAGTTACAACTATATTACATGTTCTTAGAGTACGATACTATGACAAATTTTAAGAGATAATTCCTAAGAAACAAATAATTCCTCCACGTACAAAAGCAAATGAAGATGTTAATCACCACAACGGCAAATTACCCAGACATCCAGAAAAATCATATTCAAAATAGTGCCGTTATTCAAATATCAGAACGAGTTTGATCTCGTCTTTTTTTTTACAATTCCTATCTCAAACATTCGTCGAACTATTCATCGAATAGAGACGCAAACAATCGAAAATGGACTGCAAAATTCGGTGAAAAGGACGGATTGCTGTTAAATTAACGCCCAAATTAATTTTTCCTTAATAAAGTGATGATATTCACAAATCTAAGTTATAAGGGTCACCAAATATTGGTACTAGATATAAAAATTTTGAATTATTGCTGAAACTTAGAAAAAAATTGTGTCCTATAAATAGGACGCTGGTCATTCAGGAACATAAAATTTAAAAAAATAAAGAAATGAAAGGTTTATTATATAGGCTTCACAATACTACTTAAACCTAAGAAATAATATGAAATTTGTGAAAACAGCTTGTACACAAAGTTACATTACATTTAGTACAGAAGGTCAAAGTTTTTCCCGAACAGTTTGACATCTGGCCTCGCCTCTATTTGTCTCTCTTTCCCAAAAGATGTCCTTTGCCATTATACCTTGAGCTATGGATCACTTGTGCTCTTGAGGTACCTCGAAAAGAAAATGGTCTACCCTTCATTACCCTCTTCCCATGTCCTAACTTCAGATATGTAGTAGCAATCAGACGCCGAAAGTCTTTTATAGATTATGAATTTTTTCCATGTATTTGCCTATATAGTACGCAAGAATTTACAAGTGCTATATCAACAATTCTAGTAAATAGGCACCAGTACCATTTATTTTACCTAACAGCAGTTGAGTGTTTTTCAAGCAGCCAGTCATGGTGATCTACACCTCCCATATAATGGTTATAGTACACAAAGTTTATGAAGCTACTAACTAGAGCAATAGGTAAGAAATACGATTCTGTTGTAAAATCATGATTTCTAAATATTCAAAGAAAGCAAAAATAGAAAAGAAATGCACGTACCCTCTAAAAATATCTGGATTTGACTCAAATTTCAATAGTAGTGTAAATATGGTTTTTGTGTGTGCCTTTTCTTGAGTTTATTCACTTAACGAAAAATGTAATACTTATGATTTATTCATGCAACCCTAATAATGAACAAATAGAAGCTATGAAGTTTGTGACTGATTTAAACTCCATCTATGTAAAACTTCCAGAAATATTGTATGTCCTATAAATATGAAGCTGGGCGCTAATGGGTTAAGCAGACCTTGGCGGTCATTTAACCAAAATTGTTTTCCATAAATAATCGGTAGATGTACTTTCTTAAATACAGCAACAATCATTTACACATATTTAACGGTGTAATTTGAAAGCAATATCGAGAAGAAACCTTGAGATGGCCATACTTATATATGTAAATATATTTACTATCTACAAGTATGTAGTATAAAATTGAAATTTAACCAAAAATCCGTTGAGTTTTAGTTATATTACTTGCTGTAACCATTCATCCTCAGAGCGGTTTAAGAGTGTATAAAGATATCAAAAGAAAATTGAGATAAATTACGTCTATTTCGGCTTTAGTAGAATCTCAGCAGTATATTCCTTAACCGATTGATATAACTCAAAAAACACCTGATGTCTAATATTAAATTAATATTGAAGGTATTATTCTTATCTTGCGAGTGATTTAAAATGAATTGAATCTCCCTGTTTTTGATAGTTTAGATGAATATTTCCGAATGAAAAACTTTTCTATAGTTTTAGATCAATTCTTTTTTTTTCATGAAATTTCAGCGTCGAACAATAACACAGTGTATGAAATTGAATTGAGTATCTCTCTTTTGCGTACATGATAAAAATTTCACATTGATAAATAATTAAACTTTTCTAGGCTTACCCAAGACTAAATTAGGCAGGTACATGAATGAATTATTGACAGGATAGTATCCAAGAAGCCGAGTTATTTTTATTGAGGAAAAATTTGTTTAACCCAGCAAAACTAAATCTATTACATGGGAAATATATCAGATAAGCCTTAGAATATTGTACACTTTCCTTGAACTTTGGTCTGATATACTAACATCTACTGAAAATTAAAAAAAAAGCAATCTGTTTGATTGATGATCCT
This sequence comes from Cynegetis impunctata, assembly GCA_030704885.1. Classification (NCBI taxonomy): domain Eukaryota; kingdom Metazoa; phylum Arthropoda; class Insecta; order Coleoptera; family Coccinellidae; genus Cynegetis; species Cynegetis impunctata. The sequence continues at coordinate 4,612 of JARQZK010005387.1, read as the reverse complement.
CGGCTGACAGCTAATCTAAATCATTCGGAGTATCGAATGAAAGTGCTGACTTTCATCTATACTACGTGCAATTCTTCAGAAAATTCACTGAATCCTTAAATATAACTATTTCCCTAAAACATGAGATTTCAATATTTCATACGTAAAAATGTGAAGTTGAACAAGGAAAGCAGCTTTATAAACGAAAATGATCAATCCGACTTTCAAAAAACATGTGTTGGTCCCAACAACGGTATTTCCGCAATTCTGCGTACAATAAGGGTGAATAATAAAAATGTCGCTTACATTTCTGACCCATAATAATAAACAGCTGTTTCGATCTTATTGGATTCATCAGTACTCTATAATAGAGATGCAGTAATTTTTTGAATATATGATTATTTCCTTAATATACTAATAAATGCTATACTGCGGTATACGAAAAGAGCATTAATAATGGCAGGAAACAATAAGGGAAGGTGGAAAAAAAGGAAACACTCGTGTTTCATTCCTCCCTGAAGTATGTGTCAGGGAGGCGGGCAGCTTCAGTTTGGGATTAACTCCTTCAGCCAGATCAGAGGATACACTAGTATGTACAAGTGCATTAAGGATAGGCGAGACGGGATATTTATGGAACATAGAATGTGTGGGTAGGGTTCAGAGGATTAATACTGGCCCAGCATTCGCCTTATAAGTTTGCAAGCACACATTACCATGAGGAAACCTCTGAAAAAAACTCATAGTTTTCCTTAAAATTTTTTTCTCCACGCATACACCGCTTATTTCGTGGCACATAATTATTGAAGAATTTTTTATAGGCTAGCCAGAATCATATGCCTATAAATTTTCTTGTTGAAACTTTTGTTTATTATACAATAATTTCTTATTTCATATTTTTACATATTGCCAGTTTAAATATTTAGCACCCTTATTTCTGCGAAAACCATACACTATTTGGCAATGAATTGAAAGTAAAACAGTCAGGTGCGAAAGTGGCTTTTAAAAACCCCCCGGAGCTTGTTTCTATATATATATTATAATATATATATATATAAATATAATTATATATAATATATAAATATATTATATATTATATATATTATATATATATATTAATATATATATATATATAATATAATAACATATATATATACTATTATATAAATATACTATATAATTACATATAATAAATAATTATATATATATAATACAGTGTGGTCCGCTTTTTAAGATGAAAGGGCCCATAATACCAATTTTCATGACAAAAATTCGCATTTTCAACTTTTTCAACTATCAAATGTATCCAAAAAATTCTTACGAGTTTTCTTTTTTTAATTTTATACTTAGGTGGTGCGATGTAAAATAATAAAATTGAACAGAAGTGTCAAATACTAGTTAGTTTGAAGTGTACTAGTTATAGAAAAATTGGGAAATAAACTTTGATAATTTTGAATTATAACCAATAGATATTGTGAAAAAAATTCAAAAATGCGAATTTAAGTCATGTAAATTGCGTGTACTGGGCCTAAAAAAATTTTTTGAACAACTTGTTTCTCATCACTTTTTTCCATATACTTCTAACGCGAAACAAATTATTGAGAATCGTCCCTATTTGTCAATTCGTAGTAGAGGGCCGAGTTTGAAAAAATCAGAATTCAGTTCGATATCTTTAAAAAAATATGACCCATCACTGTTCATGATAGTACGAAAATTCAAATCTTAGTTTCTTCAAATAACCATAATATGAGGGTGTCTCCATCTTAAATGCGACCACACTGTATATCATATAGATATAGATATATATATATATATATATATATATATATATATATATATATATATATAGTATAAATATATATATATATATATATATATATATATATATATATATATATATATATATATATACTAAAACAATAATGATAAGAGGATTCAACGGGTTGAAACAACGGGCCAGTTCAAATGTACTCCATTCATACATAGTCATAGGTTGTTTAATATGGAAGAAGAAATCTATTTGATAATATGTTAGACAAATCTTTTTAGTGTCCCGATGAAGGCTCGAATGTAAAGCCGAAACGTTGACTATGAATAAATGAAGTACATTTGAACTGGCCCGTTGTTTCAACCCGTTGATTCCTCTTATCATTATTGTTTTGGTTTATCACGTACGGGGTTACTTTTTCCGCATATATATAATGACGCGTATAATAATATATATATATAATATATATATATATATATATATATATATATATATATATATATATTACATATGAAGCTAAGGGTATTTCGAGAATGGGCGCTCTCCAAGTACCAGTCAAATTATACTAAGACCTCTTTATTTCCCCCAACTTTGCGGACTTTGTCAGCAGTAAACTGAAATTACATTAAAAGTTACAACTATATTACATGTTCTTAGAGTACGATACTATGACAAATTTTAAGAGATTACCCAGACATCCAGAAAAATCATATTCAAAATAGTGCCGTTATTCAAATATTAGAACGACGCGTTTGATCTCGTCTTTTTTTTACAATTCCTGTCTCAAACATTCGTCGAACAATTCATCGAATAGAGCCGCAAACAATCGAAAATATACTGCAAAATTCGGTGAAAAGGACGGATTGCTGTTAAATTAACGCCGAAATTGATTATTCACAAATCTAGGTTATAAGGGTCACCAAATATTGGTACTAGATATAAAAATTATGAATTATTGCTGAAACTTAGAAAAATATTGTGTCCTATAAATGGGACGCTGGTCATTCAGGAACATAAAATTTAAAAAAATAAAGAAATGAAAGGTTTATTATATAGGCTTCACAATACTACTCAAACCTAAGAAATAATATGAAATTTGTGGAAATAGCTTGTACACAAAGTTACATTATATTTAGTACAGAAGGTCAAAGGTTATCCCGAGCAGTTTGAAATCTGGCCTCGCCTCTATTTGTCTCTCTTTCCCAAAAGATGTCCTTTGCCATCATACCTTGAGCTATGGATCACTTGTACTCTTGAGGTACTTCGAAAAGAAAATGGTCTACCCTTCATTACCCTCTTCCCATGTCCTAACTTCAGAGCTATATCAAAAATTCTAGTAAATAGGCACCAGTACCATTTCTTTTACCTAACAGCAGTAGAATGTTTTCAAGCAGCCAGTCATGGTGATCTACACCTCCCATATTATGGTTATATGGGCATAATAATAATATCATACAAATCATCCTCATCTGTTTACTCATCCTCTTCAGGAGGAAAGTCAAGAATATCCCTATCACATTTTTCAGAAAAACAATACTGCATATCTTCTTCCAAGGTTTCAAATATTCAATTTTGTCGGCTCATTTCATCACCTAGAATGAAAACATAAAATGCATCTATGCCCAGCGTCCTGTTTATAGTACACACTGTTTATGAAGGTACTACCTAGAGCAATAGGTAAGAAATACGTTCCTGTTGTAAAATCATGATTTCTGAATATTCAAAGAAAGCAAAAATAGAAAAGAAATGCACTTACCTTCTAAAAATATCTGGATTTGACTCAAATTTCAATAGTAGTGTAAAGATAGTTTTTTTGTGTACCTTTTCTTGAGTTTATTCACTTGTCATTTAACGAAAAATGTAATCCTTATGATTTATTCATGCAACCCTAATAATGAACAAATAGAAGCTATGAAGTTTGTGACTGATTTAAACTCCATCTATGTAAAACTTCCAGAAATATGTCCTATAAATATGACGCTGGGCGCTAATGGGTTAAGCAGACCACGGCGGTCATTTAACCAAAATTGTTTACCATAAATAATCGGTAGATGTACTTTCTTAAATACAGCAACAATCATTTACACATATTTAACGGTGTAATTTAAAAGCAATATCGAGAAGAAACCTTGAGATGGCCATGCTTATATATGTGAATATATTTTCTATCTACAAGTATGTAGTATAAAATTGAAATTTAACCAAAAATCCGTTGAGTTTTAGTTATATCACTTGCTGTAACCATTCATCCTCAGAGCGGTTTAGGAGTTTATAAATATATCAAAAGAAAATTGAGATAAATTACGTCTATTTCGGCCTTAGTAGAATCTCAGCAGTATATTCCTTAACCGATTGATATAACTCAAATAAAACACCTGATGTCTAATATTAAATTTATTATTGAAGGTATTATTCTTATCTTGCGAGTGATTTAAAATGAATTGAATCTTCCTGTTTTTGATAGTTTAGATGAATATTTCCGAATGAAAAACTTTTCTATAGTTTTAGATCAATTATTTTTTTTCATGAAATTTCAGCGTCAAACAATAACACAGTGTATGAAATTGAATTTAGTATCTCTCTTTTGCGTACATGATAAAAATTTCACATTGATAAATAATTAAACTTTTCTAGGCTTACCCAAGACTAAATTAGGCAGGTACATGAATGAATTATTGACAGGTTAGTATCCTAGAAGCCGAGTTATTTTTATAGAGGAAAAACTTGTTCAACCCAGCAAAACTAAATCTATTACATGGAAAATATATCAGATAAGCCTTAGAATATTGTACACTTTCCTTGAACTTTGGTCTGATATACTAACATCTACTGAAAATTAGAAAAAAGCAATCTGTTTGATTGATGATC
>JARQZK010005386.1:0-25533 GCA_030704885.1 Cynegetis impunctata | reverse complement strand
ATGTATTTTTTTAATGCAACATCATAAAAAATAGAAAATAATTTTGTCCAAAAAATTTATAAAAATGTTTGTGTTGAACCACCCTTATCATTTTATTATATTATTATAGGGGTAAAAATATATTACGAACTATTCTCAGACCGACTATTGTTATTTTCGATTGACATCTTGCAACCCTATTGCGGATCTATGGATAAAATAAAAAAAAATGAAAATTTTGATGGAATAATATGGGTTGATCGTAGAAGGGTTAAAAATTGAGAGTAATATGAATTTTTTTATTCTAAGTCATGACGAAGTAAAAATAAAAATCTTGCCAGAAAAATTGAAGTTATATAATTTATAATTAACAAATAAAAAATAGGAGTTGATCGTAGAGGGTTGAAAATTTTTGTATGTATTTTTGAATGCTGTAACATAAAAGAAATAGAACAGAAAAATAGATGTCCGATTCTCAGACCTAACTATTATGTACACAAAACTTCATGAGAATCGGTCTAGCCATTTTGGAGGAGTTTAACAAATAAAAATAGGGGTTTGATCGTAGAGGGGTGGAAATTTAGCTTTGTATGTATTTTTGAATTTATATGTCATAAAAAGTAGAACAGAAAATTGAACAGAAAATTTTGTCTGAAAAATAAAAATAAAAATTAAAGGGTGGACCACCCCTCGGTCGACCCTCAAAATTCAGAGGGATGAAAAGTAGATTTTGTCCGATTTCCAGACCTAACCGATATGAACACAAAATTTCATGAGAATGGGTCGAGCCATTTCGAAAGAATTTAACAAATAAAAAATAGGGGTTGATCGTAGATGGGTGAAAAAAAGTATCCTATGTCCGTCTCCTGGCTCTAAGCTACCTCCTCACCAATTTTCAGCCATATCTGTAAAGCCGTTCTTGAGTTATAAATAGTGTAACTAACACGACTTTCTTTTATATATATATAGATAAAAAAATTGAATACTTTTTGCACTCTTATTGAATATCAGCGATTAAAAATCGAAGATGTAAACTCGGGGAAATTTAAATAGGTTTTGTTCTAATGTGAAAACTTCCTCATAATATTCATATTTATACTTCAAGAAGAAGAATTCTTCTAATTTCTGAAAATTCTGAAAACCACAATTACGTAAAAATAATCATTCTAGATTTGCGGATAAGAGAATCTCTGAAATGTTTGAAGGCACTCGATATGACTTTAAATTTTCTTGATAAGAAAATAAACCAAAAAGTAATACCTCGAAACATGTATTTTGAAATCCTTCACACAATGATATATTACTTAAGAAATTTAGGTGAAATATCCTGAAGCATTCATCTTATGGTCTACATATTCGAAATAGAAAGATTCGACTCTGGAAAATTCCCTAGACAATAAGTTCTTCAATAAAAGTTGTACTTACTAATATTTGACTTATAGGGACATGTAGGCGTATAGAATTGTGTAGGTTAACTTCAAGATATATAGAATACACAGGAAAATTTTGGTTATAACTTTTATTGGTATCAAAATCAAAAAAGAAATGTTTATTCACCGTAAGTCAGGCTGCAACAAACATGCAATTCATGAGCAACTCTCAAGAGAAGCGAAAGCTTATGTCAGGAGAATTTGGTACCAAAAAATAGCGGTTTATGCTAAATTCAAACCTCTAGTAATAGCGAACCGAAACCACTTCAGATGGAAGAGTGTTTAATAAGTTTGCGGTTCGGTTTAGAAACGTCTTCTTATAGACAGATGTTCACAATAAAGGCTAAAAAAAATTAAACACAATATATTTTCTATTCACTATTATCACGGTAAGTATATAGTGAAACCAGTTGGCATAAACACTTTTGCCAAAATTCCTCAAAAATATTATGTCAATGAATTTTAGTGATCTGTAATTGCACAACGCGATAAACAATTTTGAACAACAAAAAAACTATAGGTACGATAGGGTTGAGATGTATGGTTAAATTTGCCCTATAAAAAAAGGACAAGCAGTGATTTTGGAAAACAACAATCTGTCACTATGATTTTAATGTAATGAATGTCTATAATGTTGAAGATAAACTATTACAATGGGTTATGGTCACTACTAGTATGAATTATCGAATTAACGGACATAATTATCATAAGACCCCTGAAGAAAAGATCAGGAAACCATGCCAGGAAATGCGGCCCTTTGGGCTAGTCAATCCGGCCCGCGGCATGGTTTTGAAAAACCCCTTAAAATTACACATAGTGCAAAATATATTTTCTGTGTATTAGATGTCTGTAGATTTGTAGCATGGCGATGTGGAGTACAATGCGTGTGTGCACGGTATTGCTTGGCTAAGTTCGGAACAAATCGGGCGCCACCATTTTAGTGTTGACTGCTCGGACGGTCACGTAGTTAGCACCTCTTCGGCTGTGTACCCGTTTTATGTTTCCATAGTTTTGCTTTGTTCCCAGTGTTCTTTGATAGTTACAATGGCAAGTAGAAAACGTACAAGTTGATTCAGAATGTCGTGTCTTTAAAGATCAGTGGCCTAGGAAGTACTTTTTCACCCCTATTAATGATAAATCTGTGTGCCTCATTTACAATGAAGCTGTAGCCGTATTGAAGGAATTTAATCTCTCGGGACACTTCATGACCAAACATAACAACGCCACTTATGAAACTATGACCGAAGATGAACGGAAACAAAAAGCAGGAGCTCTACGTAAAAATCTGACAGGTCCGCAATATATTTTTAAAAAACAAAGCAATTCTCAAAGGCTAGCTACACATGCGAGTTACGCTGTAGCATACAATATTGCAAAGAGTAACAAAGCATTGTCCGACGGTAAATTTGTAAAAACTTTTATGCTCCAAGTATGTGGCATTTTGTGTCCTGAAAAAATAAAGGATTTTGATACAGTAAGTTTGTCTCGAAAAACAATTACTTCTAGAGTTGAACTAATTGATAAGCAGTTTTTTTCACAACTAGAGTAAAAGATAAGCAAGTTTAAATTCTGTTCTTTTGCGTTGAAGTACAGACATAACTGACACAGCTCAGTTACTGATATTCATAAGAGGTATTGATGACAACTTTTGTCTTACTGAAGAGTTAGCTTGCATGCTTTCATGAAAAGGAACGACAAAAGGATCAGACATTTTTCAAGAATTTCAAGAAACTATCACGACTCTGAAAGTACCTTTGCCCACTATTTGTAACATTACTTCTGATGGAGCACCGAATATTACAGGGACGAGATCTGGTTTTTTAGGCATATTTAGAGAAACATTTTCTGAGAACAAAGTTGTGTTTCTTCATTGTGCCATACATCAAGAAGCTCTGTGTAAATCTGCTCTAGACACTAAATAGCATTCTTCAACAGCACTCAATCACAGACAATTTCGAGAGTTTCTTGACTCATTGCAATCTGAATATTCTGATATACTTTACTACCCCCCTAAAGTAAGGTGGCTCAGTGCTGGACGGGTTTTTGAACGAGTTTGGGATCAAAAACAGGAAATAATATCTTTCATGGAAGAAACAAATTGCACGAGCGTGAACATTTGAAAGATAGTGAATGGCTTTTGGACTTGGCATTTTTTATAGATCTTCTCAGTCACATCAACAAATTGAACCTTAAACTCCAGGAAAGAAATCAATTAATCCATGAAATTTGGGGTCATATCTGGGGTTTCAAAATGCAATTAGATCTATTTTCCAAACAACTAGTTAAGAAAGACCTTACCCATTTCCCAATACTAAAAACTATTGCAGTTAGGGAAGACAAACTTAAGAGCTACGAGAAAAGCGTGAAATATCTTCATGACGAATTTGAACGGAGATTCCAAGACTTCAAAGTTATTGAACAGGGCCTGAACATTTTTAGCATACCATATAATGTGGACTGTGAATCAGTCAAACCAGAATTGCAGCTCGAACTGATTGAGTTGCAATGTAAAACTGAATTGAAGCAACAATTTCTCAATGTTTCTAAAGTTGAGTTCTACGAGGCCCTGTCAACCTCAAGCTTCCCGAACCTGAAATCTCACGCTCAGAAGATAATTGCGATGTTTGCATCTTCCTACATTTGTGAACAAGTGTTTTCTACCATGAAGCTTCGAAAGAACTGCTTTAGAAACCGATTGTGTGACGACCATTTGGCTTCTCTACTGCGAATCAGCTCATCATCGTTTGAACCAGATTATGAACAACTTTTAGAATCTCAGTCACAGTTTCATCAGTCACATACGCCTTCATACACTACTAAAAAATAATAAATTGTATTTTTTTCTAAGTTTTTTAATATTGTAGCGTATGAGTTGTGAGTAATGTAAAAAATAAAAATAAAATTATTCATTTATAAAAATATGTTTTGTTCAATTTTTTTCGGCCCGCCTAGATAATTTGTTATTTCATCAGGCCCTCCCCTTGAAAAGTTTGCCCATGTCTGATTTATACACTTGAAAAGCATAGACGGTGGCAGTCACCTAGTGTGACGGCAGGATTCGTCGTGAAAAGCATTGCCAATAAATTAAATTTTCAAAACGTTTATTTGATAAGCAAGAACTAATGCCACCTCAAGATCAATCAGCAAATGCAGAATCATAATTGGTTTAAGCAAAAAACTCAGAATTCTTAAAAACTGTTTTATTAAGAGTAATATTTAAGTACAATAAACTGACGTCGAAATAAAACTTTAATGAACAACTTTTAATTTAGTGAAATAGCATATTATCAAAATGCGAATAATATATTAGTAATTCTATCTACCTTATGACAACTTGAAGATAGTTAGGTAATGTATAGACCAGATTGCTTTTCCGGTATTTTTCAATATTTATGGATTTTAGTGAATGAATAAATAATCGCTAATTTTTTCTATTCTTTGAAGTTTCATATAGAGACAGGATATGTGAAATGTTTACCTATGTCAACTTCACCCGAGGGGTGAATATCTGCCCCAAATCAAGAAATTCAAGAAATAAATCCTTATAAATCATCTTTCAGATCTCTTAAATCATCAATAAATCACCGATAAATCCTTATAAATTTCAAGCCAGTGGCAACACTGCTTGCAGCCTCAGTGGCTGCGGGCAGTGTTGCCAGTATCAATTTGGCAGATAGAAGTGTCGAGAGGAGCAAGGCGCATACGTAATACATAAATAGCTGATCTAAATCCTCGGTAAATCCTTGTAAATCCTCAATAAATCTCCGTAAATCCTCAGTAAATCACCGTAAATCCCCAATAAATCATCCAATCCTCGATAAATCACCGTAGATACTCGTAAACTTGTATTAAATCATCGTAATTCATTCATGTTGTACACCATAAATCACCAGATATTCACCCCTCGACTTCATCTTTGGAGCCAAAATTTTTTTTCGGTACAAAAGTCATAGGTAAATATATTATATTGAGTATTCGAAGGACTCTATCTCATATATTAAATGGAAAATTTCTCATAATATAAATCATATTTCATTCATGATTGATCAAAAAATACCAAATTATTCTTACGTAGGTATTAAAATCATTGATAAAAGTAAACCATCGAATCAACAATAATTTAATTGATATTCACAATAAAATTCAATAAGAAGTGACCAATGAAACACCGGTTATAGAATCAGCTAAGCATTGGAAAATTTACCTAAACATCTCAGATCCACCAAGATAAATGCTACCAATAGTAAAAGTTCATTCTTGATGAAACTCATTTTGAATAGTCACTTTTTTCGTGAAACTCCATCAAATATGTGCACTGATTCATCTAGGAATTATGTAACACCACATGGAACCTGAAAAGATAGAAAATATTAATCTTTCATAATAGTCTACTCAATAGTCAATCTGAGAATTCTAATACATTTTAGTTGTTTTTGTTTATTTTTAAGACAAATTTCGTGACGAAATATCAATTTGTTAATAAAATCGATTTTCAACTTTAAATGGTCTTTCATTGTTAGTGAAAGACAAAAAAATGAAATAACATCACAGAAAGATAAGATAAATATATATATTACATATATATATATATATATATATATATATATATATATATATATATATATATACTATATATATATATATATATATATATATATATATATATATATTATATATATATAATATATATATATATATACATATTATATATATATATATATATATATATATATATATATATATATATATATATATATATTTATATAATATATGAAATTCTCGTGTCACGGTGTTAGAAATTGAACTCCTCCGAAATAGCTCGGCCGATTCTCATGAAATTTTGTGTGCATATCGGGTAGGTCTGAGAATTGGCCAACATCTATTCTTCATCTCCCTTTTTAATTTTTATTTTTCAGACAAAATTTTCTGTTCTATTTTTTTTATGATACAGCATTCAAAATTACATGTAACCCTAAATTTTCACCCCTCTACGATCAACTTTTTTTCATCTGTTAAACTCCGCCGAAATTGCACGAGCGATTGTCATGAAATTTTGTGTGCATATCGGTTAGGTCTGAGAATCGAACAAAATCTATTTTTCATCCCCCTAAATGTTGAGGGTGGTTCACACCTTAATTTTTTTTTTCTACAAAATTTTCTGTTCTACTTTTTTATGATACAGCATTCAAAAATACATAGAACCCTAAATTTTCACCTATCTACCATCAACCCCTATTTTTTTATTTGTTAATTATAAACTTCAATATTTTTGTCAAGATTTTTATTTTTATTTTGTCATGAGTTAGAATAAAAAAAATTATATTACTCCCAATTTTTTACCCTTCTACTATCAACCCTTATTTTTTCATCGCGATTTTCATTTTTTTAATTTTTATCCACAGATCCCCAATAGGGTTGCAAGATATCAATCAAAAAAATTAATAGTCGGTCTGAGAAAAGGTCGTAATATATTTTTCATACCCCAAACATTTTTATAAATTTTTTGAAAAAAAAAAATTTATTTTCATTTTCATTTTTTTTATGATGTTGCTTTGAAAAATACATATAACTCTAAATTTTCACCGTTCTATACACAACTCATATTCTTTAATAGCCATTTTAATAATTTAAACAACGTTTGCCGGGTCAGATAGATTAATAGATAGATAGATAGTTAGATCTAAATAGAAAGATAGTTAGATAGATAGAGATACATCGGCAGATAGATGAATAGATAGAATGATAGATAGATAAATAAATAGAAAGATAAATAAAAATAATATATATATATATATATATATATATATATATATATATATAAATATATATATATATATATATATATATATATATATATATATATATATATATATATATATATATATATATATATATATATATATATATATATATATATTTATATATATATATATATATATATATATATATATATATATATAACTTAATAAAGAAATAAAAAACTAACTTTTCACAGGTTAAAATAAAAATCTATTGAGTAAACGCGTTTCGTCATAACATTGACTTCATCTCGTACTAAACTATGGTATTACAAAACAATCTATTTATACGAAAATTGAAAATAACAGAGGGGTACTTAGAGAAACTAAATAACAATAAGCAATTCATTCTGAGCTATTAGTAGGTACCTACATTGAACAAATTAAGGAGAGGAGAAGGGTTTACTTCAATCTGGTCGTTAACTAAATTTCCGGAATTTTTATATTTATTTATGTATAGGGATTCCCAACAGTTGGTTTTATGGAGACTATTTTCAAATTGTAATATATTATAATTGTGATTAAAGGTATGGTTTTCTTGAATAAGATGACACGCATAATTAGAATCAGTTTTCTGCTTAATATAGCTACGTTGGTGTTCGTGTATTCGAGTTTTGAAATTTCTACTTGTACGTCCTATATAGAATTTTTCACAATCGTTACAGTCGAGTTCATAAACACCAGTACGTTCATCTCTATGAATTTTTGATTTGTTGTTTTTAATCTATATTAATATATATTAATATATATATATATATATATATATATATATATATATATATATATATAAATAGTTGATGGAATCTGTCATTACTACTTTTTTTTTTTTTTTTTTATTTCATCGCATCAACCACTGAGGTTATTAGCGAACTTTAATGTAGTATACAATTTGTGGTCTTTAGAAAATGTTTACATTTTGGCTATATGAGTTCGAGGAGATTAATAGAGTTTAAGAAAGCTTTCACTGAGTTTATATTGCACTTGGGTCCTAGGATGTCCGCTATCGAGCCAGTTGGAAGGTTTGCTGCTTTTCGGTGTATCGCGTAGTGAGGGCAATTGACGAGTATATGTTCTACTGTTAGCTTCGTGTTGCATCGGTTGCATTTTGGTTCGGTTATTGGGCGACTAAACAAGTAGGAGTGAGTCAGATTTGTGTGACCTAGTCGCAATCTGGTTAGTAGTACTTGATCTTTTCTGTTTTTGGGGAGGTTCGACCAGGGTTTCACGTCATTTCTCACTTTCTTCAGCTTACTTGAACAAGATTGCCATTTATTTTTCCAGACACTGAGCACTTTTGATTTGATGATACATTTGGCATCATTACTCACTATTACCTGAACAGATTGTACACTTTCACTGGTTACAGCTTCTTTGGCGAGTTGGTCTGCTTCTTCGTTTCCTGGCAATCCAATGTGGGATGGGATCCAGATGAATACGATGTCCTTTCCATATTGATGGGCTAAGCTGAGTTCTTCTTTTAGTTTAGAGATTAAGGGATTGCTGGTATGTATCCGCTGTATGGCTTTTATGGAGCTGAGTGAATCAGTAAGAATTGTGAAATTTAAAGAGATAGAAGAGTTAACGAAAATGATGGCTTGGTATATTGCATATATTTCTGCAGTGAATATTGAAGATTCGGATGGAAGTTTGAACATAAGTCTACAAGTAGGGGTCACCACCGCTGAGCCGACTCCTTCGGTAAGTTTCGAGCCGTCGGTGAAGATTTGACAGTAGTCTTGATATGGATTTAACAGGTTTTGTAGGGCTACTCTGATTAGATGGGAGCTTGTTGATTGTTTATCAAAGCGAGTCAATGATGTAATGAATTTCAGTTCTTTTATTTGCCATGGAGGCGTAGAGATATATTGAGTTATTAGACATTCTGGGATAGTGTAGCTCAGTTCTTGTTGCTGCTTTCTGATTCTTCCATAAAATGGTTTCGAGAAATGTGGATTGTCAAGAAAAAGGTTAGGAAACTTTTCAGTGAAACAACTTTGGTATGTGGGGTTCAGAGGATTAGATTTGATTTTAGTTGCATAAGCGAGGCTTAGGTACAGTCTTCTATATTCCAGGGGGGTTCACTTGCTTCTGCGCAAAGGTCTATTACAGGCGATGTCCGAAAGGCTCCCGTTATAATTCGCAGTGCAGAATTATGGATAGTACTGAGCGATTTTAGTTACGTCTTTGATGCAGTAGTGTAAATAAAACAGCCATAGTCCATTTTGGAACGTATTAACATTCGATATAAAGTCAGCATCGTAGTTCTATCCGATCCCCAGGATTTATTTGCTAGAGTCTTCAGAAGATTGAGTCCCCTCTGGCAGGATGAAACTAGATTTTTGATATGAGTATTCCATTTCAGTGAGTTGTCGAAAGTTATCCCCAAGAACTTAACGGATGTTTCGGCTTTTAATTTATGTTTGTTGAGTTTCAATTCGGGGGTGTTTGCTGTTTGCCTTTTTGAAAATAGAATATATTTTGTTTTTTCACTTGAAAAGGTAAACTCTGTCTTCTGTGACCATGATTCTAGGCTGAGTATGAACTGCTGTGTAAATGAGAACACATTATCTGTATTCTTTCCCTTACAAAAAATGGCCAGATCATCAGCGTATAAACGAGCTTTGAGCGGTAATTTGATATCTTGTAAGATATCGTTCATAGCTACTATAAATAGGGTGGGGCTAATTACAGAGCCTTGAGGGAGACCACAATCGAGCTTCTTCACATTAGATAACTGACCATTTGCTTTCACTCTAAAGGTTCGGTTTTGTAAGAAATTATTGATGAAAGAAAGGCAGTTGCCTCTGATGTTCCAGTTATAAAGCTTTTTTATTATGTAGTCGTGCCAGGCGGTTCATTACTACTTGATAATTTAACATGATGAACAAAAACAAAATTTGAATATACTAGGTTTATTATAACAAAAATACTTTAAAAATATAAAACTGCGATTTCAATTTCGGTCAGTTCTTAACTCAGTCTGTCCGACGATAGTCTAGCGAAAAAAAAAGACAATGCCCGCTTATAATTAAGTTGGCATTGCACATCGACATAAGGAGTGGAAAGAACTGATTTTGAATATGTCGCAAATTAGTGGCTAACGTTATGATGAATTCAAATAACAATAAATCAAAGAATACTGATTTTTTTTGAAAGTTGGAGACCGGAGATACAGAAGCTAAAAATAGTACTATAGCTAGGTAGGAAATATTACGAAATATCGAACGGTAGATTTCGTTTTGAAATAAAAGTCATATTGAATCACGATGTAAATGATTAAAATTGCTTATACACATTGAGGAAGTGCCGAATGGATGATCGTAATAGCTATTCACCTAACAAGTGCGGAAAAACATTTTCCGCAAGTGTAAGGTACAATAGTTTTTCTACGAGCGTGAGGAAAGTCAACAGAACTCGCACGCATTTCAATTCGTAAAGAGTCACATTACCAAACAGTGCGGAAAAAACCCTGCTATTCCATTTCCGCACGGTGCGGAAAATTATTTCCACACGGTGCGGGAAAATTAATTTTCCACACTAAAATGTGTGTGTTTCGATTTTCGAATTTCCGCCCGCTCGTAGAAAAAATTAGTTTTGCTGTAACAAATTATCAAAAACATGGTAATTATGAATACACTCAGAGCTATAGATATATAATAAACAAATTAAAGTTGTAATCAATACAGGAAATTCAGGTATACTTGATTTTAATCAGTCAAGGGGTTATAAGTTGATTCGTTTATAGAGAATTGCCTCTTGATATAGGTCAAACAGGCCATTCTATCGCTAACATTTGAAATACAATATCAATCCAAAAACATATCCTTTTAATGCAACCACTACATTAGATACTGTCATAAATCACCCATTCCCCGACATTTCAGAAATGCATATTAATCATAACTAGGCCAAGCTATAGCGATTTTTTCATGTAAAAAGAAGAAAACCAGCTCCGCCATTGTTTGTAAAATAGTTTCACATCATCTAGTGATATGTTTTTCACTCGATTTTATTATTTACATCTTTGTTATTATCAATTTTATGCAAAAAATTGCGTTTTTTGCTTATAAAATTGAAAATATCAGAGTAATCGTGATGGTGTCAATAGACTTATTGTAGAAAAAGAAAAGACGAAAAAAATGAGAGGTCGGACGACTTAGACCCTTAGTCTAAGGGAAAATTGGAAACAACCGGCCAAAATGCAGTTTTTTCAAAAGTTCATAACATTTTTTGAGTTGTAGCGTCGTGCTTATCCTTGCCTGCTGCTCTACCCGCACTCTTCAACTATTCTCACGTCTTCGTCATGTTCAGCTTTATTTTTAACATATATAATATACAAGATGAACGTTTTGGACTATGAGAATTATACTTTCAAAATCTTTTTTGTAAATTGAAATCGGACTATACCTGTCGCATTCAAGTCTGCTGGAAAATTGTATAGTGAAATATTCAAATGGCCACAGATCAAAAACTATGCATCGTAAAGTTCCTGCTCTTCGCACAAATGAAGTTTATATTGGTAAATAATACTAACCGGAGAATCTACGCTGCAATTCGAAAAATAACCGAGTTATCAACTTTTGAAAAAACTGCATTTTGGCCGGTTTTTTCCAATTTTCTCTTAGACTCAGGTTCTGATCGAGTCGTCCGACCTTTCATTTTTTTCGTCTTTTCATTTTGTACAATAAGTCTATTGATACCATCACAATTACTATGATAGTTTCAATTTTATAAGCAAAGAACTAAAAAAAACGCGATTTTTTGCATAAAATTGTTAATAACAAAGATATAAATAATAAAGTCGAGTGAAAAACATATCACTATATCATGTGGAACTATTTGACAAACAATGGCGAAGCTGGTTTTCTTCTAACACTTTTTGCACAAAATGCTCTCTCTAAATCCCTGTAGCTTGGCCTAAACTGCCAAAAGTTGTTTACGTGGAAAGTCTAGGAATTCACAATGCATTTTCTTGTTATCAATTGAGAAACCTTTCATATCTGTAAATTAACAAACCTGCCTATACCCATTATTTAGGTTATTTGGTAATCCCGACAACCCACCTAACTAGATATGTATTTTCTGTATTTTCTACATTTCTAAGTTAATCTACATAAGTAAGGAGTGAAAACTCATAATCATACATTTTCATGAATGCATATATATGTTTCAATTTGCAATACTCTCATATTGACCAACTATCATATAGCAAACAATTCCTCAATTTAATATTTAAATTTTAAAATTATTACAAATATAAGTTTTTCACTAATGAAGTAATCAAGTTATAGATTATCATGAAATCAGTATCATTATATTACAGAATGATGTGGAAAAAATAAGTTAAGAAGCAATAAAAAATCTAATAATATTCCTATCAAATAGCACAGAGCAAAAAGGTGAAAAATGTCTATTATTTCAATATCAGTTGTCAATACCGCATCTAATTCTAAAAAAATTTAATATACCTTATATGTAATCAAGTGGATATAAACAATTGATTATCTTCTGATCAGAATTTTTTTGACACTTCCTCATGGAAACATTAATTACGAGTATGTTATATTATCATTATTTGAAATGTTATCTTGTAGTATATTCTATGAACGAATGCTTCAATGTTACTTATGTTACTTTGAATGTACTGAAAATCTCAAATTATCATTATTATAAATTTGTATCAATGGTATTATAAGAAGGATGTGTTTTTATTTCTAAGTTTACATTGTTTAGTTCTTGAATTTTTTTGCTTGATTTGTTTTTGTTTCTATATTTTACTTTATTCAGTTGAACGCTTTGTCGATAAATTGTACAATTTTAAAGAGAATAAAGCATATTTTTATTGTGATTTGATTGAAGTTGAAAAGTCTGAGTTTTACCTCATTTTCGAATAAAAATTGTACTTATATCAGAACATGAAAACATGAATATATATATATATATATATATATATATATATATATATATATATATATATATATATATATATATATATATTAAAATATTTTTTCTTAAGCCAGAAATATATGTGTGATAATTTTTGTGGAAGACACGGTATTGCCAAAACTAGATTTTGACTTGCCCTTCTTTTTTAGATATGTTGATGATTGCCTCACAGCCATTCCAAAAGGCAGGGAACAATACATTTTGGATATTTGCCACAGCTATCACAATAAGATGAAATTCACTATAGAAGTAGAAGAAAACCAAATTATTAATTTCTTAGACATGACTCTCTTACATGATGAAGCCAACAAAATACTTACTAGATGGTATACAAAACCAACGTGGTCTGGTAGATATCTTAACTACCTTTCAAATCATCCACATAGCCAGAAGAAAACTGTCGTAATTGGTCTAGCTGACAGGGCTATTAAACTTTCAGATCATAGTTTCAGAACTGACGCAATAAAAAAAGCAAAAGAAGTTCTAAAACAGAACAATTATCCCTGCAACATGGTAAATAAAATTTTTGTTAGTCGAATGAAGAAATTCACTGAAGGAAACGAGGGTGAAATTCGCGATAGACAGAGTTTCACATCGTTTCCGTACATATATGGACTGTCGGAGAATATACAGAAGGTACTGGAACCCAAAAACATAAAAATTGGGCATAAAACTCAAAACACGTTTAAAAAAAACTACTCCAAATTAAAAACAAAAACTCCTGTTAATAAGACAACACATACCATATATGAAATTCCATGTTCAAACTGTGATGCTGTATATATCGGACAATCGAGCCAATACTTATCAAACCGTTTAAACGGACATAAATATGATAAAAAAAATATAACAGCCCTCTCAAACCATAAAGCTAAATATAAACATGAGTTCCAGTTTGAGAATACCAAAATACTACACAGGGAAACCAACAAGAGAAAACGAGAAATCCTAGAAATGATATATATAAAAAAGAATAATCGCGCTATAAACGAGAAAACAGATATTAAAAATTTGAGCAAAATATACCACAACATTTTATAAAAAATAAATAAACGACGTGAATAAAAAACATGGAAAAAGGAAAAAAGGAAAAAAAAATAAAATTTTAAATTCTTTTAAATTGTGAATGTTCGTCTGTTTTTCTTAAATGTTGGCTCCCCATATATTGATTCTTAGTTTATATTTCTTAAAACGTCCAGGCCACCGGTCAATCAAACGAATCTCGGCGAGTTTAATATCATCTGCACGCCATAAGCGTATATAAAGTATAGTGGAATAAGTAAACAATCGTAGATATCAATTCATTCAAAATTTGTGTATACGTTTAATGAAGTGAGTGTCGGTGTTTCCGAGGATATTTTTAAGCTAGGTAAATACTTTTCTGTGATATTTATAAAAATAGTTATGTTTCTTTCAGTGTTTTTTAATTTATCGACTAAATGTAGCTTTTAACTGTGACTTTGGTGACAATAATTTTTTCTTTCGCTCCATTGTAGTCCTTGAAAAAGGCTTTGTGAAGCCGAAACGTTGGAATAAGGAATGAAGAAATAAATGATTATATAGAAAACATCCATTTTATCTAAGCCACATTCCCAAGAAAAACTCAAAAATTATATATATATATATATATATATATATATATATATATATATATATATATATATATATATATATATATATATATATATATATATATATATATATATATATATATATATATATGACAGAAGTCGATTTTTTTTTGTTGGAACCATACTCGTTTCAAGTGGATATTTTCAATCAACAAAAAATTTATCAATAACAATGCATATCTATAGCTCTAATATAAATATATCAATAGATGAGGAAAATGTGGAATATTCAATTTGACTAAAACATGAAAGGGAAGCTATGCTGATAATGAATGATCATGAAAATAATTGATTTAACAATGATTTAATATCAATCTAGATTTCTAAGTTACTTTCATAAAATAATTAAGGAGTAAGTACATGTAGGTTGAAGATTATTCATAGAAAAAAGTTGAGTTGATCTAATTTTAGACAAGTAAATAAGATGTTTTATATTTAACCTTTTTAGTTATTTTTTTTTCAGAGCAACTTGATATTGATATACCTATAACATAATTCCATCATTTCTGGTTCATTTTGTGCGAAGTATTTATCTTAAATGAAAATGACTATGAATATTGAGATAATATTCTTCTCAAGGAAAAAAAATTTGTGAATCATACTTGATATTTTAGATTGCAATGTTTGGATAATGTAATGTATTGAAAAATGAGTTGTGATTTGAAAATGAGTCCTTCCAACCATAATCCCTCTGGGATGTTGAAGTTGAGGTAGTTAAGGATGACTACTTACACTATTGAAGTTGAGGTAGTTAAGGATGACTACTTACACTATTATAATTTTGTAGGAACCAAGGTTAATACTGGCAATATTTGGATTTATTTGATATAGTAAAGAGCGTATACTAGTATCATGCAGTGGAAAATAATTTCCTAAACATGAGAAAACTAACCTGAGCTACGAAATTTCAAAATGAAATTAGTTCAGAACACACCAATAATTGAAATTGATTGTATTGATATAACACGAAATATGTATTCGAATGAGTTTGACACGTTGTTAAAACAGCACAGTTTGGACGCGTCGTTCGACGTCGTTTGTACAAAGGACGCTACTAGTGAGGGTGCTCTCCCACCCTATTCTCTATCGAGACGCCTCCTCCTTTAATGTTCGCCACACGCAACCCCTAAAAATGAATACCTTTATTCGAACAAAGTAAGGTTGAGAGTTCAGAGGAATATTGATTATATATATATATATATATATATATATATATATATATATATATATATATATATATATATATATATAATTTCAAAACTTTTGAAATGTTGAACTTTCTTTGATATTTATTGATTTGAAAAAATTTGAATAGTTAAGAAAGACTACTATGTTTCATCAAAATTTTTCGGCTGTGGTCGTTCTCTGTTATTTATTACGTGCTATTCAGTCCAATATTAACATTCAAATCTGTTATAATTAGATGTTAAGGAAAACCACAGAAACTTTTCGTAATGTTCGAAATAGGTTCAAATTATTTTAATTTTGAAAAATCAAATAATAGGGTACTATTTTTTTTAAATTTTTGTATTATGGCTATGGCCGTTTTCAGTTATTAATTACGTGTTTTCACGTACCTATATGATATTAAATACATATTATATTTTTATTCATATTTGTCAAAAGTTCCTGCAGGATTCTTTCCAGAGGGGGCTAGATGGCGAGACTTCTGAGCGTGTGAGGGACTGAAAAGAAGGAGTTTTACAATCTGGATCCTTGAGCAGATTCGCCAACAACTTTGTTATTTTTTGATAATTTATAAGGATGTTGATTTGAAGTTTATTAGAAATTTGACTATAATGTTATTCATCAGAAGATTAAAAAAATATTAGAAACCTTTGTTTCATTTTCAGATAATTTATTTTCGAACAATAAAATTCAAGATAAGAATTATGAAATTCTTCGCTGTCAAAGATTTGAGCTAAATGGAAAAGATAAAACTAACCAGTGAAATATACGGAGTGATATTATGAGGCGAATGTAATGGTGAATTGCAATATTACCCCTGATGACCGAAAAGCGACATCGAGCAGTACGGGCACTACTGCTACACTATATATATGGGTGAGGTTTTCTCTGGTTTCCCTCACCATCTAATATAAGCAGACCTGACTGCTTATATAAGTTTGAGTAGCACACACACACAGCTTCAAGGAATTTAATAAGACAGAGTTGTATGTTTCTTGAATTTGTTTCAAATTCGTCAATTCGCCAAATTAATTTCATTCTTATATATATATATATATATATATATATATATATATATATATATAATATATATATATATATATATATATATATATATATATATATTTATATACCTATATATATATATATATATATATATATATATATATATATATATATATATATATATTGAGCCACAAGAGCCGATTGCCGAGTATAACAACTCCATCGTAATATCCATCCAATAACACGACAATGTCTAAGAAAAAAACTCATGCTGCAGGTGACTTGTTTCTATGATTACATTTCCTCAAGGTTCGATGGTCTGAAGTATAGTAAGGAGCATATATCGAATTCAGATATTTACCAAACCGGATAGTTCGATCGGAAGCCATAACTTTCAGATTGTCTCCTATTACAAGCGATTTCGTTTGTAGGTTTCTCCTTATCCAAACCTACTATATATATATATATATATATATATATATATATATATATATATATATATATATATATATATATATATATATATATATATATATATATATATATATATATATATATATATATAGTCATTTTCATTATATTCTTGAACCATTTTATTTATATTTAAAGAACAAAGTTAGTAGGATTTTTGGTTCAGTTAAACAATCTTACGATTATATATATTTCTATTTTCATTAACGTTTCGGTCTGTTACTTTGACCTTTATCAAAATGATTGCATCAATATGTTACCATCACTAAAATAAAAAGACTCATAATAACTTATCGTAAATATCAAAACAGGCTTAACTCACCAGAGTTAAAAACTTTTCACATAAATCACATAAATACATTAACAATTTATAAATATTACGTAAAAAAAAAAAACTTGACAATGATCCACAGTAACAAATTTTCAAAAATTTTCGTCTACATAGACACGTCAGCCTTCGCTTTTAGTTAGAAAGTGAAACACCTGTTTTAATTTCAGTTGATCCTCCCTGTTTATCATTTGCTCAAGATGTTGTTATATATTTTGCTAAGGCTCTTGATATCTGTTTTGTCATTAATGGCATCCGTGGTTTGTTTTATAAAAATCATCTCATGAAACTCACGTTTTCTTTTATGGTATTCTGATTTCAAAATTTTTGTGGAGGAGAAATCAAATTGATGTTTTAATGTTTGTTCGTGTTTTTTCAAGGCGGTGATGTTCTTCCGATCATATTTATGTCCATTCAGTCTGTTTTTCAAATGCTGGCTAGTCTGACCAATATATACACCCGAGCAGTCAAGGCATGGTATCTGATATATGGTGTGCGTTTTACTATTATCTGGTATTCTGCTTTTCAATTTGCTGAAGTTAGATTGCAACAAATTATGTCCCTTATGACACATTTTTATATCATGTTTTTTGAAAAGCTTTTCCAGGTTTTCCGACAGCCTTGGAATATATGGTACAGGCAGGTATTGATATTTTTCTTGAACATTGTCTACATTAGTGCTGTTGTTATTAATTTGCTGTGTTTGGTGTTTTTTATATCTTTGCTCGAAAATTGCGTTCACTAATTTTTTTGGGTATGAGTTTCGATATAGTACCTGCTTTGCCTTATTTATTGCGTCGTGAATGTAGTTTGGGTCACTGAGCCTTATTGCCCCGATCTGCTAATCCAATGACAACAGCTTTTTTTTGAGAAATGTGGTGCTGTGAATTAAAATTGAGGTAACGTCCCGACCATGTTGGTTTGGTATACCATTTTGTTTCAAGACTGTTGTCATTGTGGTAGACAGTCATGTCAAGGAAATCAATTTTATTTTCATTCTCACACTCTACCGTGAATTGAAGTTTCTCATGGTAATTGTTGAATTGTTCCAATATATATTCAGTCTTATTCTTAGGAACTGCTGTGATGCAATCATCAACGTATCTGTAGAAAAATGGCACAGAAAAATCTAATTTGGTAATTACATCACTCTCCAAATCTTCCATTACCAGTTGTGCAACAATACTTGATATTGAGGCACCCATAGCACATCCCTCGATTTGTTTATAGAAGTTATTGCTATATGCAAAATACGTTGATGTTAGTGTAAGTTCAACAGCTGCCAAAAATTCTATCAATGGGATGTCAGTGTATTTTTTTTATATCTTCCCACCTACCCTCTATAACACGCAGAGCTGTTTCAATTGGAATGTTAGTATAAAGAGATATTACATCTAATGATACTAAGACATATTCATCAGGAATATGAGAGTTTTTCAACTTTTCCTTGAAGCTCCATGAGTCTCTTATGTAGTATTCATTTCCGTAAGCCACATTTGACAAAATGTTTTTTAGATACTTGGATAAGTTGTTGAATGGAGATTGTATACATGACACAATGGGTCGTAGAGGCGTTCCAGCTTTGTGTAATTTGGGCAAACCATATATCCTCGGTGGTAACGAATTTTGTATTGTAAGTTGCCTTGCATTGGTAGGTGAAATGTACCCTTTGGTTTCCCATCTTTTAATTATTTCATTATTTTTTTTCTGGTAGATAGCTGTAGGATCATTTTTCATTTCTTTATATGTATCTTTATCCTGAAGTAGGTTTCTAATTTTATTGTCATATTCATCAGTGGTCATGATAACGGTTTTGTTTGTTTTGTCAGATTGTAGTACTATCAGTTCAGGATTATCTTTCAAGAACTTCCTAGTTTTGGCTATTTTCTTCTGAAAGATTATGTTGCTATTTTGTTTACTGTTTGTTGTTGTATTAGCGTTTCTGTTTTTGAAATTAGTTAAAATATTACAACAAGCGGCCCTTATTTCATCTTTTACGTCATTTGTTTTGTTCTCCATAGCTACCTCTACATTTGCAATTATATCTTGAATGGGCAAAGTCTTTGATTCCATTTTTAAGGGTGCTGCAAACTTTGGACCAAGGCTAAGAATCTCACTTGCATATTCCGGTATGTCAGTGTCTGACAAATTTTCAATCCAGTTATCTGCATTATTTGGAATCTGATAAGCATCTTTATTTTGTTGGTTTTGTATGAGAGTGTTGAGCTTTTTGATATTTCTAGTTTTTATAATCGCAAACAATTTTTCATATCTTTTTTTTTCTTTATTAGAAAAATGATGCCAAAGATCTGATGGGATTAATTCTATGATAATTTTCCTTGCTGTCTCTAAACTACATTCCAAATTTTGGATCTTATGTACAGTATCAGCAATTAAAACATTAAGTGTTCTATGATAAAACGTATTTAATATATTCTTAAATTTCCGTCCCTGGTTAATAGAATCGAAGGAAATATTATCGGTGTTTCTACGTAAAAACTTCGGAACAACATTTTTACATCTGCATTTCAGCAGGTATATTCTCCGGTTTCGTTGATTAGCCAGTTTGTAATTAATATTGGAGTGTCTCTTCATTTCGGCAACGACATTGTGACCATATTGATTACTAATATAAAGATAACATAGCATTTTTTCACCCCTGCCATATGTATAGTCATTTTCATTATATTCTTGAACCATTTTATTTATATTTAAAGAACAAAGTTAGTAGGATTTTTGGTTCAGTTAAACAATCTTACGATTATATATATTTCTATTTTCATTAACGTTTCGGTCTGTTACTTTGACCTTTATCAAAATGATTGCATCAATATGTTACCATCACTAAAATAAAAAGACTCATAATAACTTATCGTAAATATCAAAACAGGCTTAACTCACCAGAGTTAAAAACTTTTCACATAAATCACATAAATACATTAACAATTTATAAATATTACGTAAAAAAAAAAACTTGACAATGATCCACAGTAACAAATTTTCAAAAATTTTCGTCTACATAGACACGTCAGCCTTCGCTTTTAGTTAGAAAGTAAAACACCTGTTTTAATTTCAGTTGATCCTCCCTGTTTATCATTTGCTCAAGATGTTGTTATATATTTTGCTAAGGCTCTTGATATCTGTTTTGTCATTAATGGCATCCGTGGTTTGTTTTATAAAAATCATCTCATGAAACTCACGTTTTTCTTTTATGTTATTCTGATTTAAAATTTTTTGGGGAGGAAAAATAAATTGATGTTTTAATGTTTGTTCGTGTTTTCTCAAGGCGGTGATGTTCTTCCGATCATATTTATGTCCATTCAGTCTTTTTTTTCAAATGCTGGCTAGTCTGACCAATATATACACCCGAGCAGTCAAGGCATGGTATCTGATATATGGTGTGCGTTTTACTATTATCTGGTATTCTGCTTTTCAATTTGCTGAAGTTAGATTGCAACAAATTATGTCCCTTATGACACATTTTTATATCATGTTTTTTGAAAAGCTTTTCCAGGTTTTCCGACAGCCTTGGAATATATGGTACAGGCAGGTATTGATATTTTTCTTGAACATTGTCTACATTAGTGCTGTTGTTATTAATTTGCTGTGTTTGGTGTTTTTTATATCTTTGCTCGAAAATTGCGTTCACTAATTTTTTTGGGTATGAGTTTCGATATAGTACCTGCTTTGCCTTATTTATTGCGTCGTGAATGTAGTTTGGGTCACTGAGCCTTATTGCCCGATCTGCTAATCCAATGACAACAGCTTTTTTTTGAGAAATGTGGTGCTGTGAATTAAAATTGAGGTAACGTCCCGACCATGTTGGTTTGGTATACCATTTTGTTTCAAGACTGTTGTCATTGTGGTAGACAGTCATGTCAAGGAAATCAATTTTATTTTCATTCTCACACTCTACCGTGAATTGAAGTTTCTCATGGTAATTGTTGAATTGTTCCAATATATATTCAGTCTTATTCTTAGGAACTGCTGTGATGCAATCATCAACGTATCTGTAGAAAAATGGCACAGAAAAATCTAATTTGGTAATTACATCACTCTCCAAATCTTCCATTACCAGTTGTGCAACAATACTTGATATTGAGGCACCCATAGCACATCCCTCGATTTGTTTATAGAAGTTATTGCTATATGCAAAATACGTTGATGTTAGTGTAAGTTCAACAGCTGCCAAAAATTCTATCAATGGGATGTCAGTGTATTTTTTTATATCTTCCCACCTACCCTCTATAACACGCAGAGCTGTTTCAATTGGAATGTTAGTATAAAGAGATATTACATCTAATGATACTAAGACATATTCATCAGGAATATGAGAGTTTTTCAACTTTTCCTTGAAGCTCCATGAGTCTCTTATGTAGTATTCATTTCCGTAAGTCACATTTGACAAAATGTTTTTTAGATACTTGGATAAGTTGTTGAATGGAGATTGTATACATGACACAATGGGTCGTAGAGGCGTTCCAGCTTTGTGTAATTTGGGCAAACCATATATCCTCGGTGGTAACGAATTTTGTATTGTAAGTTGCCTTGCATTGGTAGGTGAAATGTACCCTTTGGTTTCCCATCTTTTAATTATTTCATTATTTTTTTTCTGGTAGATAGCTGTAGGATCATTTTTCATTTCTTTATATGTATCTTTATCCTGAAGTAGGTTTCTAATTTTATTGTCATATTCATCAGTGGTCATGATAACGGTTTTGTTTGTTTTGTCAGATTGTAGTACTATCAGTTCAGGATTATCTTTCAAGAACTTCCTAGTTTTGGCTATTTTCTTCTGAAAGATTATGTTGCTATTTTGTTTACTGTTTGTTGTTGTATTAGCGTTTCTGTTTTTGAAATTAGTTAAAATATTACAACAAGCGGCCCTTATTTCATCTTTTACGTCATTTGTTTTGTTCTCCATAGCTACCTCTACATTTGCAATTATATCTTGAATGGGCAAAGTCTTTGATTCCATTTTTAAGGGTGCTGCAAACTTTGGACCAAGGCTAAGAATCTCACTTGCATATTCCGGTATGTCAGTGTCTGACAAATTTTCAATCCAGTTATCTGCATTATTTGGAATCTGATAAGCATCTTTATTTTGTTGGTTTTGTATGAGAGTGTTGAGCTTTTTGATATTTCTAGTTTTTATAATCGCAAACAATTTTTCATATCTTTTTTTTTCTTTATTAGAAAAATGATGCCAAAGATCTGATGGGATTAATTCTATGATAATTTTCCTTGCTGTCTCTAAACTACATTCCAAATTTTGGATCTTATGTACAGTATCAGCAAACAACAAAACCGTTATCATGACCACTGATGAATATGACAATAAAATTAGAAACCTACTTCAGGATAAAGATACATATAAAGAAATGAAAAATGATCCTACAGCTATCTACCAGAAAAAAAATAATGAAATAATTAAAAGATGGGAAACCAAAGGGTACATTTCACCTACCAATGCAAGGCAACTTACAATACAAAATTCGTTACCACCGAGGATATATGGTTTGCCCAAATTACACAAAGCTGGAACGCCTCTACGACCCATTGTGTCATGTATACAATCTCCATTCAACAACTTATCCAAGTATCTAAAAAACATTTTGTCAAATGTGGCTTACGGAAATGAATACTACATAAGAGACTCATGGAGCTTCAAGGAAAAGTTGAAAAACTCTCATATTCCTGATGAATATGTCTTAGTATCATTAGATGTAATATCTCTTTATACTAACATTCCAATTGAAACAGCTCTGCGTGTTATAGAGGGTAGGTGGGAAGATATAAAAAAAATACACTGACATCCCATTGATAGAATTTTTGGCAGCTGTTGAACTTACACTAACATCAACGTATTTTGCATATAGCAATAACTTCTATAAACAAATCGAGGGATGTGCTATGGGTGCCTCAATATCAAGTATTGTTGCACAACTGGTAATGGAAGATTTGGAGAGTGATGTAATTACCAAATTAGATTTTTCTGTGCCATTTTTCTACAGATACGTTGATGATTGCATCACAGCAGTTCCTAAGAATAAGACTGAATATATATTGGAACAATTCAACAATTACCATGAGAAACTTCAATTCACGGTAGAGTGTGAGAATGAAAATAAAATTGATTTCCTTGACATGACTGTCTACCACAATGACAACAGTCTTGAAACAAAATGGTATACCAAACCAACATGGTCGGGACGTTACCTCAATTTTAATTCACAGCACCACATTTCTCAAAAAAAAGCTGTTGTCATTGGATTAGCAGATCGGGCAATAAGGCTCAGCGACCCAAACTACATTCACGACGCAATAAATAAGGCAAAGCAGGTACTATATCGAAACTCATACCCAAAAAAATTAGTGAACGCAATTTTCGAGCAAAGATATAAAAAACACCAAACACAGCAAATTAATAACAACAGCACTAATGTAGACAATGTTCAAGAAAAATATCAATACCTGCCTGTACCATATATTCCAAGGCTGTCGGAAAACCTGGAAAAGCTTTTCAAAAAACATGATATAAAAATGTGTCATAAGGGACATATTTGTAGCAATCTAACTTCAGCAAATTGAAAAGCAGAATACCAGATAATAGTAAAACGCACACCATATATCAGATACCATGCCTTGACTGCTCGGGTGTATATATTGGTCAGACTAGCCAGCATTTGAAAAACAGACTGAATGGACATAAATATGATCGGAAGAACATCACCGCCTTGAAAAAACACGAACAAACATTAAAACATCAATTTGATTTCTCCTCCACAAAAATTTTGAAATCAGAATACCATAAAAGAAAACGTGAGTTTCATGAGATGATTTTTATAAAACAAACCACGGATGCCATTAATGACAAAACAGATATCAAGAGCCTTAGCAAAATATATAACAACATCTTGAGCAAATGATAAACAGGGAGGATCAACTGAAATTAAAACAGGTGTTTTATTTTCTAACTAAAAGCGAAGGCTGACGTGTCTATGTAGACGAAAATTTTTGAAAATTTGTTACTGTGGATCATTGTCAAGTTTTTTTTTTACGTAATATTTATAAATTGTTAATGTATTATGTGATTTATGTGAAAAGTTTTTAACTCTGGTGAGTTAAGCCTGTTTGATATTTACGATAAGTTATTATGAGTCTTTTTATTTTAGTGATGGTAACATATTGATGCAATCATTTTGATAAAGGTCAAAGTAACAGACCGAAACGTTAATGAAAATAGAAATATATATAATCGTAAGATTGTTTAACTGAACCAAAAAATCCTACTAACTTTGTTCTTTAAAGTATATATATATATATATATATATATATATAAATATATATATATATATATATATATATATATATATATATATATATATATATATATATATATATATTATATATATATATAAAATATATTTATATATGTATATATATATATATATATATATAAATTCGATGGACGATGAATCAACTCTGTGGTAGTTTATATTTATATTAAAAAAATTATATAATAAGAAAAACAACTTGTCTAAAAACCACAAAATGAATAAAACTTTTTATTCGACTAGTTTCGCCTGTTACAGCATTATCAAGACTGAATACATAATTGCAAAAACATCGCTTGAAAATATATAAGTATTTCGGTTCGGTACTGGGGGTGGTAAAATGTAATCGATGGGTCCAAGTTATCAGAGATTTAACAGTGGGGATGGTTTAAGTCTAACCGGTCATTAAGAAGAATGTAA
>JARQZK010005385.1:15000-25701 GCA_030704885.1 Cynegetis impunctata | reverse complement strand
TATTTGCTTTATTGATTTTGTTTCTTACGGTTATCAAAAAAATAGTGTGCCTACGCAACGCGCCCGAAAACTTTTGTTCAAATTGTTTCATATATCATAAATATCGGTTGACAAGTTTATAATTATATTCCTTCAATACAAATACAAATTAGAAGATTAACTAAAATTCAATCTACTGCAACTTCACGGATATAAAAATTTTAGGAAACTTACCATTGGTAAATAAGCCATTATAAATCCTGTGACTTCATTCGGAGCTTTATTCACTGCATTGATGATATTGATTAAGTGAGTAGCAGTATTAACGAGTATAAGTAGAAAACTATTGAGAATCAACAGAAATATATTGAAACCAAATAAGGAATTGAAATCGTCTACCAAATTGCATACTTCGCCATGTAATCGAACAATTCTTGTTATATGTAAAATTCGATCTTTAGAATGATTCCAGCCAATTCCTGACTTTAAAATCCAGTTTTCATGTCTATGTTGTTTTTCAAAATGTCCAGTAATAATGTTGGCGTATTGATATTTGATGGATTTCACAAAACAAATCATTGTTATCATCTGTAATAAACTCCGAGTGAACAGGAACAGTTCCATCAATTCAGGAAGAAAGTTAATGAAGCTCGTAAGAGCCAATTCGTTCAAATTAGCGTACACGTATATAAATTGAGCAAGAAGAATGAACAGTATTATTTCAATTGATATTTTAGTTGAGTTAATCCAGGGAGATACCAATTTTTCATCCATTTCACACAATTTCTTCAAAAACATTTGATATGATTTCATTTTGAGAAAACTAATTTTCGACAGGATAATAACTGATGTAATATACCCTCCGATATTAGTAAGCCGCAATAGTAATTTCATTATCGGTACATATTTGTCGTAGTGGGTTGCATTAAAAAAATTAAACCAAATGAATTTTGCTGATATTATTATTATAAATAATACAGACAAAACGTTGAATATTTTCTTCAATCTTATGCTTGATTTTTCAGATGGTGGTAGAATGAGAAGAATATTGCAAACATAAATTAATTTTGCGAAAAAGGCTTTGTTCTTCGACAACATGTCCCACTTCGACGCTAAAACATTGAAAGCGAAATATTTGCACACTGTTTCTATATGTACTGAAGTAAAAATTTCAATGCTTTCGTAATGTACATTTTAATTTCCTCAAATCAATATTTTCGTGTCGTAAAAAAACAAAACTTTTCTTGTTCAGTCCGTTCTATTCAATAGAATCCAATAAGTTTGATATTGATCGTGTTTTCTTTCCTGTCCAGTTTATCGATGAGTCACGTGATCTTGGATTTCCTCCTCTTATCTCGAAGTATTTCTCGAATTTCAAAAACCTTTCCTCGTTTGGAGATTCCAAGTGGAATTCAATAATGTTTTAATTTTTTGCTTGTTTTCTGTAATTTTCATAGTTTATTTACTAAGAATAAAAATTTAAAAATGAACTTTGAGAAAGCTCTTGAAATGGATAATGTTAATCCTGAAATTTTTTCATATTGAATAGACAACTATACGCACAATGTTTTCTATCGCTTGCTATGTCCAATAGTAGGTACGTATGATAGTGCTTCATGATGTAGTAATCTCTTTTAACATGTGTCGTAATGATTATATTTATATTAAATGGTTGGTACGTAAAAAACCACACACTATAAGACGAAACAGTTACTATATTTTCCGTCGACCTCTAAATAAAAGCTTACTTTAACGTACACGAAATTGATCATTAATGACCCATTTTAATGTGCAATTTCTCCTATTTTAATGTATGATTGTCATGGGCAACCAAACACAGAAGTATTCAGCACGGAATAGTTGAATTATTCTGTGTCTGTACTGTTATTCCTCAGAGAAAAGGAATTCATAATTCAAATCGAAAAATTTAACTCTATACAAAATAAAGTAGAAACTGCGGAAAAAATTTCATGCAATACATGTTCGTTCGAAAGTAAATAATATTTCAGCTTCCACCAGTTCCAAATATTCCTTATCGGATATTGTAGGTAATGTTCTATTCAGAATGTCACATGTCTACTATTCCATCTATGAATTTCCCAAATTGTTCCACCGGGAGCATGAATATAAATATATCGAAATGAACATAGAAATTTATATTGTGTCAAGTTTATCTGTCATGCAAAATTAAAATTTATTTCAATCAAGAATGTATACTCAATTCATGATGAGGTCGACGGAAAAATCTTGTAATAAACTCGTTTATTAATGTAGCGATTAATGGTCTCGAACTATTAAAACTGTTAAAATATCTCAACCATTAATCGCTGTCATTGATAAACTAGTTTATTAAATAACTATTACGGATACGTGGCTCCCAGCCGTCAGCTACAAACATTTTAATTAGCATAATTTTTTATTTTTCACTTGTATATTATATGTTTATTTCACCTTTGATACGGTTGCTATAAACACACTCATTATGCCCTAGGCCATTACGCCCGCATTTGCGGGCATAATGGATTTAAAACGCCCGCTTATTGTACTAGGAAAAATGAAGCAAATTTCATTGATTAAATACTTCATAATCCTTATCGTATCCGACTCTGGATTTCTCCGGCAACTAATTATTCGCAGCTTTGGCTGCATTTTCTATGATATTCTTGGGTAAATTCATTTTCATTTTCATTATTTCTATAAGACTACACAAAGAAAGCAGCATGACATTCACTGAATATGATGACAAAAATATTCACAAACGTCAAACTATCAACAAATGACATGCCTACTATGAGAAGGAAAATGGATATGAGCAATGAAACGATTTTAAAATCGCTTTTTCATCATAATATAATAATTTTTCCGTGAAAAGTAAAATCTTGTATGCACCGCGTGCGTTACTAGATCCTTATGCCCATCGGGCAACATTCATCCCTTGGGCCAGAGGCCCTCGGGCCGAATGTTTCCCTCAGGGCATAAGGATCTATATAACGCACTTGGTACATAAATAACTATTTCAACATCGTGTCTGCCAGACCTCATAGTAGAAGAGCCCAATCGGGGATTTTGGGATATACTCAAGCGCGGCAGAATAACATATTGGGGGAAACCTTGCCCCTGTTAAGTATCCCCACCATACATGAACCCTTAATATGGGGGCGTTAGTCTAGGGCTGCCGATCAGATTAGTTAAATAAAATCGATCGTTCGAAAAACTCGCGCGCGTGTGATTAAGGCAAGGTGAGTTGATTACATGCAGAAGAGTTTGCATTTCAAATCTGACGATTTGCACGTGGCATAAGGAAATAGGAGACTCACAAAGTTGCAAAAAGAAAACGTCACCTTGACATTCTCCAGAACGGTTAAATTTTTATTTTTATTTTGAAGGAAATGTCACAATTTTTTTTCATTTTCGAATATCGGCAATGAGTTTCTCCTACGGTCACCCCCACCATGCAAACCGACAAATTAACTTACTTCGTTATCAGAGACATAATTAAATAATTATTGTATTATGAAAAGTGATTTTACCCATTAGGTACCATCATATGTAGGTAGAGGGTGGTTTGGCATAATTTTTATTAGGTCTCGGGGCCCGGCGGTAAGTCTAAAATACTGTTTCAGTCACTACAAAATATTGGTGGAACAAGATCGTGAATGGAAACAAACGTTCAAATCGCATCCCGACCTGCTATCCGTACACGATGAACTTCGCGATTTTTCAAATTTATGAGTGTAGTTCCATTCATATGACTGTTTATTACCCCGAGGCGAAGCTAAAGGGGTTATAGTCTCACGACAAAAAGTTGGGATCTGGCCCGATTTTTAAAATTCCAACGGATATCGATAAAACCCATATGATTTCATTAGGGAATTTTAATTCCCAATTTTTCCCAACGAATAATAAAAAAATATAGCGTTTTTACCCCGAGGCGAACCTAAAGTTTCAAGAAAAATTTGGGATCTGGTCCGATTTTTAAAATTCCAACGGATATCGATAAAATACATATGATTTCATAAGAGAAGTTTTGTCCTCAATTTTTCCCAACGAAGAATAAAAAATTACAGCGTTTTTTAGAGAGGCATTACGACATGCGCATGCGCCAAGGTCGATATGTACGAAGTCCTTCAAAACATGCATCGAAGTGCTCTGTGTGCCACGGTAACCAAGCAACGTTGATAGTTTCAGCTTGATTCTGCGTCTGTGTCTGCTTCCCATCATCAATTTGATTCATAATTTGCAGCAAAATGAGACGGGATAGGATATTCAAATTCGACAGTCAATCAATGAATTTTTTTGCTAAATTTTCACGGATTTTATTCGTAATATCGACTTATTAATACATTTATTGCAATTTTCCTTCATTTCAGTCGAAAAATCGACTTTCATTGTTATTTAATTTATATAATACATTCAAAAAATATTGACGACATGCACATGCGCCGAGGGGTTTTATCATTCCTAGTGCTACGCAGTAGGATGTCCTTCATTTTTTACATTTATATTCAATTGTTTCAGTTTTTTCTTTCTATTTTTCAGGCTTATGTCTTATCTGTCATCATTTTCAACTGATCAGCTGTACCATGAAGGTTTAGTAAGGCATTAGTAGAGCTTGTTAAACTTCGACTTCAATGTCTTTTGTTTGCTCTCGCACTTAGTACTTGTGAGTAAATAAATGTATGTGAGTAAATAAAGTCATTATTATTATTATTATATACTAGAACAGCGACAAAAGGTTAAGATGTCCACCACGAACGATACAATCAAAGAGACAGCTGATTCGGCTTTATTGGGGAATCCCGGATTCATCCAATTTCTCTACTTATATCTGTCTACTCCGCAGAAGAGAAATCTTGACATGAAAACACACTACAGCGACATCCATATTCAGTATAGCGATTATGGTTAGTAATTATCAAACTCAGTTCAGTGGTAACTTGGTGTCTAGGTAACATGATTACATTGAAGTTTACCTTTTATTTCAGTACCTACTTTGTAAGACTCAATTTTATTTTTCATAAATCTCTGGCTAAAATCCATGTGTTTAATAGTATCGATATTGGGTATGAATAAATGAATAAGTATATATATATATATATATATATATATATATATATATATATATATATATTATATATATATATATATTCGAATTGTTGTTGCCTGTGAACTATTTCTAATCTCTTGATAATTATTAGCAATAACAGGCTTGTTGAATCTTAAAAAACTTGATTTTATTAAAAAGTTGACGTTTCGCCACGACATTCGTGGCTTTATCAAAACTTTTCAGTTTTAATAAAGCCACGAATGTGGTGGCGAAACGTCAACTTTTTAATAAAATGGAGTGTTTAAGATTCAACAAGCCGGTTATTTCTAATAATTATCAAGAGATGATATATATATATATATATATATATATATATATATATATATATATATATATATATATATATTTATTCATACCCAATATCGATACTATTAAACACATGGATTTTAGCCAGAGATTATGAAAAATAAAATTGAGTCTTGCAAAGTAGCTAGTGAAATAAAAGGTAAACTTCAATGTAATCATGTTACCTAGACACCAATATATATAAATATATACCTAGACACCATATATATATATATATATATATATATATATATATATATATATATATATATATATATATATATAGATATATATTATTATATATATAATTATATATAAATATATATAAATATATATATATATATAATATATATATATATATATATATATATATATATATATATATATATATATAAATATAATGAATCAATCGGTATGAATTCATCATCCACTCAAAAAATAGATATGAATACTTCATTGTGTAAATTTTATTCAATATGAAGGAAACAAGAATAACTCCTATGTGCATAAGCGGCAAAGTATTTCATCTTTTCTATATATCTCTTGGGAATATATTTCATGAAAAACATTTATTTTTTTTATATTCACTGGTAATTTGTGCAGATCAAATATTATGAAACGAAAAAGAAAAAATATAATGTTAAAATGTGAAATTGATATTGATAGTTCATCTGAAAGAACATGGAAATTAAAAATATCTAAGATGATGGCAATATCAACAGGACACGTTTGGGGGAACTTGAATGAGAAATATATATATATATATATATATATATATATATATATATATATATATATATATATATATGTGTGTGTGTTAATCTAAGAACTAGAGTTAAAGAAACTAGAGCTGCAATATCGATAAGTGGGTTAGTTTGCAGGTTCACAGGTTATCTTCTTATTGCTCTGCATGAACTGCAAGATGATAACCATGTTTGCGGTAAAAGAGCCTACCATCTTTGACAACATTGAGTAGTCTATTGTGAAAAATCCTCCAGCAGTGAACTGAGGCATTCTCGTCTCAGCTTGCCGACACAAACGAGATAAGGCTCTTTGGAACAGCTGATCTTCATGTGTTTTTGGTGTTATCGGCAATTGAGTAGAACACGATATGCATGCCGCAACCAATTTTTTTCCTTCTGCAACTACGCAGGAACATTCATGAGCCAAAATTATTGGAAGAATCTATAAAAAAAGGAAACATATTAAACCAAATATATATTTTTAATACTCATAATGAAATACCCACACATTTGCGACGTACCCCGGAATTAAACAATTTGGTGCAGCGTAACAAATAACACAATCGCGGTTTTAGTATCAGAAATTATGAAAAAATCCCAGTAACATGTGTCGCGGATCAAATTTAAATTGATTGGAAAACAAAACATAATTAATGTCATTGATACTTGCTGGGCAACAATTGATTAATTCCTCGAATAGGTAACAAATTTGTTAAGTAGGTAGGCAGGTACCTAGTTTGTGAAAGAAAAAAAAAATCATGAATAGATGAATTGATTAATTGGCTGAGAAGAGTTTTTGTGAATATTGTAAATAGGAGTTGTAAGTCTCAAGGTAGACACTCGAAAGTGAAAACAATTTTTTTCCCAAAGAAATTAATATTTTTGGGTGCTTGTTTTACTTTGATTTTCTTTAAATTATAAGGCGGTTGACCTTAAAATCCTAAAAATTTTCGCCTATGGTGTATTTTTTAACACCTCTTGTAGCCTCCTTAAAAAAACACCTCACGAGCCGCCACTGCTATATATATATATATGTATGTATATATATATATATATATATATATATATATATATATATATATATATATATATATATATATATATATATATATATATATATATATATATATTTATATATATATATATATATATATATATATATATGTCTATCTATATATTTGTATATATGTTTATATGTATCATCAGATTATATTTTAAGTATCAAACCTAGGCGGCACTACTACCGCCTAGTGAAGGACTAAGTGGCAACTAAAGGCCTACTAGAGTGGCGGTGTCAAATTCTCAAAACTAAAAAAATTAATCACTCGAGGTACTTGGACTCAAACAAAATATTTAATAGTAATTTTTTTTCTATGCCACTACGTGAGCACCATAAACAGGTTTCAAAAATTAATGTTTCAATTTTCTAATTTGACGACGCGGGTTGAAAGTTTATATGTAATAGCTGAAAAATTTATTAGCAATAACAAAATATGGAAATTTTGATTGTACTGAGAAGCTTTGAGGAAACGCCACGAAAAATTCACAGATTTATGGTTTTGATCTGTTGAGTCATAGCCGCAGGTAAAAAGAATTTTAAAAAACACTCTTTTAGTATCATACTATGTCGTAAATGTGTCTTTTGCCATAACTGATGCTTGAAATCAGGTTAAGACATTTTTTCTTCAATTCGATTAAATTTGATTTTTAGGTGGAGTTTTAATGTAGTAATTTGTGCCAAGTGTTCACCAATAGTAGTGAACTGCATAGAATTTACGGATATTGACCAAATTTCGCTGTTTTCGACATGCAATTGCATTACATGTTCACTTTCGGCATTAGAAAATACGGCTTAAATGACTCACTTGAGGATCTCATCTGATTCACCTTGTGCTAATTTTTAATATTACAAAACCATAAAATCTCATTAGAAGATGTATGCCAAAAATCCAAAATAATACGAACTTAAATGTTAAATTCTAGAGTGAAAGACTACATTTATTGAGAAATCATATTCTTTATATTATCATTCATAACAATAACAAAAAACTATTGATACTTCAAATATCTTCAGACTGAGTAAAAAATATAGAAGCACACAAATATACCAAAACAAATAAAAATCATAATTTATTGTTAAGGAACAAAGGGAAAGAACGAATTATTCCACTTCTAGTAATGAAATATTACGGGAAGTTTTTAATTATATTCGTTCAATGAAAATATAAAGTAAAGGATTAAATGAAATTTCATTCACTGGGTAGAACCTTGATGTATATGAAATTTTAATGAAACTTACCATTGGTATAATAGCCATCATCAATTTTGTGATTTCATTCGGAACTTTATTTACTGCATTGATGATATTGATTAAGTGAGTAGCAGTATGTATGAGTATAATTAGGAAACTATTGAAAATCAACAAAAATATATTGAAACCAAATAAGCAATTGAAATCGTCTACCAAATTGCATACTTCGCCATGTAATCGAACAACTCTTGTTATATGTAAAATTCGATATTCTCCTTGAACCAATCGATTTCTAGAATTATTCCAGCCAATTCCTCGCTTCAAAATCCAGTTTTCATTTCTATATCGTTTTTCAAAAATTCCACTAATGATATTGGCGTATTGATATTTGATGAATTTCACAAAAGAAATCATTGTTAACATCAGTAACAAACTCCGAATGAACAGGAACAGTTCCAACAATTCAGGGAGGAAGTCGATGAAGTTCATAAGAGCCCATTCGTTCCAATTACCGTATACGTATATAAGTTGAGCACAAATAATGTAGAGTACTATTTTAATTGATAATTGAGTTGTGTTAATCCAGGGAGATACTAATCCTTCATTCATCTCGAACAATTTCTTCAAAAACATTTGATATAATTTTATTTTGAGAAAACTAATTTTCGTCAGGATAATAACCGGAGTAAAATATCCTCCGATATTAGAAAGCCGGATTAGTAATTTCATTATCGGTAGATATTTAACGTAGTAGGTTGCATTAACAACTTTGAACCAAATGAATATTGCTGATACTATTGAAATCAATAATACAGACATAACGTTAAAAATTTTCTTGTATCTCAGGCTGGATTTTTCAGAAGGTGGTAGAATGATGAGAACATTGCAAACATAAATTAGTTTTGGAAAGAAGGCTATGTTCTTCGACAACATGACCAACTTGAAAGTTAACACCATCAAAGCGAAATGTTTTCACACGGTTTCTATGTATTGAAATAAAAACTTCAATGCTTTCGTAATGTACATTTTAATATGCCAAAATAAATATTTTTGTGTCGTAAAAAAACAAACCTTTTCTATTTCAGTCCGTTCTATTCGATCAAATCCAATAGACCATTTTAGGTCACGTGACTTTGACAGGTCCTCTATGTTCACTTGGTGGGCAGACAAACTTTATTGTGTCATTTGATACTCGTTATTGATAGATGCATTTGTTTGTTTTTTTGAGTTTTATAGTATTTCAGAGTAAAAATTCAACAAATTCTTGAGTTATGTCTCGTAGTGAATATTATTCAACTCTTACCGATGATGTGAAAGCCCGTTACGACTAGAAATTGGAGATAATAGACGATATAGACCCATATTCATTTGGAGAAGTGAGTTGTCCAAGGATCTGGAAGTAATCCCTTCAGTATCTTTGATGGATTTGGTAAATTATATAATCCTTAGTCATAGCTTCTACACTGGACAGCAGCTTAAAACCTACAAATCTTTATTGGCCTACAAATATTATGAGTCTGGATATGTCCAAGATGTTTTGGCTCGACAAATGAATGATATTGCCTACATTGTTGTTGGAAAGGTAGGCATAGCAAACAATTTTATTATTTCTAAATGTTATATTTCACTATTATATTTTTTATCAATAACTTTCTCATTGTTACAGATTAGACTTTCTCAAAAAGCAAGGTTTGGCTAATCCCGTTATCAGATGGGGTTGTTTCCAGTGAACATTGCACATGTATGGCAGGTTTGGGGGAAGTTTGTAGTAATGTGACAGCATTATTGTTTTGTTTACAAGCTTGTCCAGCTGAAAACGAAAATGAATCTTTTTCCTGCACACAAAGGCTTGCACAGTGGCCAGTACCTTCTACGAAATCCATTGACTTGATTAAATAATTTAGTTTGTTGTCAAAAATGAATAAATAATTTTACATTAACTGTTTTTAATTTGTCAACAACATTACATAGGGTTGAAAATAAGCAATATCTGTTTTTAAATAGCTTTATTATCTCCAAGAAAATACAAAGTGATCATAAATTAGAAGTTACCTTACTCTAAACAATTGACTAAATATTTCAATCTTTGGCACGCTTATTGTGATAAATCCTGAAACAAGTATATGTGTTATTTGATCATGAACATAAATAATCACTTACTAATCTTTTTGAATCGTTCATCTGACCTCACTGTACTTCTTTCGTGTCGATTCAGGGACTGTACATCTTTTTTTTCACCAACTATAGGTATAAGTATCC
The DNA here is from genome assembly GCA_030704885.1 of Cynegetis impunctata. Classification (NCBI taxonomy): domain Eukaryota; kingdom Metazoa; phylum Arthropoda; class Insecta; order Coleoptera; family Coccinellidae; genus Cynegetis; species Cynegetis impunctata. Next base: position 15,077 of record JARQZK010005385.1, on the reverse strand, counting down.
CATGTTTTGAGTGGGAACCCAATCTGGGTTATTCTTATTCTCTAGTAGGGCTGGTTGTCCTAAATATATAAGAGCAT
>JARQZK010005385.1:0-10000 GCA_030704885.1 Cynegetis impunctata | reverse complement strand
TTTTATTATTAGAGATTATACATTAGAGATATGATCGTTTTATTTAAGTGTTAAAAGATCTCAAAGTGAAAAGTAAAACTATAATTGTTCTTTTCTGTCAAGTTTGAATTTTGTGAATGTGGTTTATGATATGTTTATGGTAAGATATGAACCTGTAAAGTTATTGTTAAGCATGATTTGTATATTTATTTATTTTAGCGATGACATGACACATTATGTAAATTTGATAAAGGTTAAAATAGTAACCGAAACGTTATTAGAACAATTTCAACATCATTTCCGTTTTAAACTGAACCAGAAAACCCAATAAAAGAATTATTTACAATATAAATAAGATGGTTCATGAGTCAGATACATATTCAAATATATATATATATATATATATATATATATATATATATATATATATATATATATATACATATATATATATATATATATTATAAATATATATATATATATATATATATATATATATATATACATATCTATATACAGGGTGGGCCATCCATAACTTTGCACTCCGAAGTTTGAGCTTTGGGATGGAAAAACGAAAAACCGCTCGGACAATTCAAATTTAGTTGAAAGGGGGACAAATAAGGGTGTTCAAATGAGTTTGATATCACTACCCCTGTAGCCGCAGCCCCTAACAGCTCTCAATTTTGAATAGGGAAATGGGGTCGAGCAGCACCTTGTTGGAAAGGAAATTCAATTTCCTGAATGAGTGTATTTTTTTTCCATCCCTTTATTATTATAAGAGTGACTCAGTTTTGCATCAATAACTTCCACACGCCGAATTTGGATCTTTGAGATGGAAAAAACGCTCGGACGGGTCAAAAAATGAATTCGATATCACTACCCCTCTAGCCGCTAGCAATTATTTCAATTTAAACGAAAGCGCACGATTTGCTTTGTAAATATTATTGTTTTCACGTTTTCAGTTATTGTCTCGGTTTCAGCATTTTCAACATGTGTTAGGCATACGCGTAGTGATCGAGAAATTTCAAAAAAAATGAGGCGATAACAGATTTCGTTGATATTGAGATGGAGAAGCTGTTTGAAAATGAGAATTCATTTAGTTATTTCAGACTTTGAAAAAAATGATAGCTGTTAGGGGTTGCGGCTAGAAGGGTAGTGATATCAAACTCATTTGAACACCCTTATTTGTCCCCCTTTCAACAAAATTTGACCCGTCCGAGCGTTTTTTCCATCTCAAAAATCCAAATTTCCAAATTCGGCGTGTGAAGGTTATTGATGCAATACTGAGTCACTCTGTATAATAATTAATAAGCGATGTAAAAAAATACACTCATGCAGAAAATTGAATTGCCTTTCCAACAAGGTGCTGCTCGATCCCTTTTCCCTATTCAAAAATGAGAGCTGTTAGGGGTTGCGGCTATAGTGGTGATATCAAACTCTTTTTAACACCCTTATTTGTCCTCCTTTCAACAAAATTTGACCTGTCCGAGCGTTTTTTCGTTATTCCATCCCAAAGCTCAAAATTCGGAGTGGAAAGTTATGGATGGCCCACCCTGTATATATATATATATATATATATATATATATATATATATATATATATATATATATATATATATATATATATATATATATATATATATATATATATATATATATATATATATATATATATATATATATATATATATATATATATATATATATATATATATATATATATATATATATATATATATATATATATATATACATATAGCGTTTTTTTAGCTGATCTCACTATTGCTATCTCGGAAACGGAGAGACCTACAAGGTCGGTTAAATTGGATAAAAGTTTCCAATTTTGGGGAGCAATAATAAACCTTTTTCAGATTTTAAATATCAATGTTTGTTTTTGAGATATTCGCCAAAAACTAAAATAGTCGAATTTCGTTTTTTGGCTCTTCCGCCTCCATTTCGAATGATATTAGAAGAAGTCAGAGGAGTTTCAATGATGTTTCATATTCTTTATAAACTGATATGAACCAATTTTCAATGCGACGTTTCGTTCATTAGATTCCATCATCAATTTAATTTTTTCAAATATGGGCCCCTACATTTTTTCAACAATTTTGTTAACCAACCAAAACTTTAGAACTCAAAAATACCCCATACATCTTCTGAAATTTTGAACGCGCCTTTGCTTTCCAGGGTTTTTGTATGAATATGAAAGAACTGTTCAAAAGCCAACTTTTATGGAGCATAATTGTTTGTTTATTATGTCTTCTGGCAAATAGAAATCTTGGAGAAAAAATTCTGAAAAAATTATTGTTTCACAGTAACCATGAATTAACAGAATAACAAAGTGTCAAATCTATTTACAAGTACATAAATAATTATTTGATTCCTGTGAATTTGTGAGGTGAAAACCATGAATTTTTCAAGATGAGAAAATTGATTTGCTTTTCGTATACGCGAAAGTTTTGAGAAATGCTACTAGATCTCTAGCTATGTATAGGGAATTGTACCCCGAGAAGTATCAGCCATCCGAAAGATATTTTCAACGCATTGAGAGGACTTTACGGAATCATGGTTCATTAGAAAAACTCTCGATTAAGAGCTGTACAGTAAATAACAGAGGTGGGGATACTGAAATTGACGCTTTTTTATTCGATTGTAATTAATAGCTGAATTTGCTACAACAGTAGCTACCAAAATTGATGAAAAAATCAAGAGGCCTATAATTATTTAAAAAAATAAATCTGGTGATGGAACCTAATGAACGAAACGTCGCATTGAAATTTAGTTCATATCAGATTATAACGAGTATGAAACATTATTGAAACTCCCCTGACTTTTTCTTATATCATTCGAAATGGAGGTGGTAGAGCCAAAAAACGAAATTCGACTATTTTAGTTTCTGGCGAATATCTCAAAAACAAACATTGATATTATTTATTGCTCCCCAAAATTGGAAACTTTAATCCAATTTATCCGACCTTGTAGGTCTCTCCGTTTCCGAGATAGCAATAGTGGGATCAGGGAGCGTTCAAGTATTACGTAACGCAGTTTGTGGGGTGGGGGTCTTGCAAAACGTTACGATGCGTTACATGGGCGGGAGGGGGGTTCGAACAACGCGTTACGTAACATTGTTTTCATATTGAAATAAAAGAGGGAGTGATATACTGTAATGTTCTCAAAAGAGGGAGATTTGCATCATCAGCTGTTTTTGCCTTATAAAAGCTCTCATGCCGACTTATGTGCCAACTGTGCCAAAAACTGCCAACGAAATTTAAAAAACGGCTAAAGAAAAACTAAAAATGGTATAGAGCCCACGTCCGTGACTCGCAATATTTTTTGTAAGTAATTAAATGCGCTTCCGAATCCTGCTCTTCCATCTTGAGGAGTGCTTTGAAATCATTCTTTCCTGCCGCCACCCTGTCGATGCCAAATCCTTTAGACCCCAATCAAGCTCTCGGTACCTAGTCAGCTAAACAAAGGATCATGCAAGTTTTCACTACTTCTTGTGACCATCAGTACAATTACTATATAAATATATATATATATATATATATATATATATATATATATATATATATATATATATATATATATATATATATATATAATTATTTATTCGAATTGTTGTTGCCTGTGAACTATTTCTAATCTCTTGATAATTACTAGCAATAACAGGCTTGTTGAATCTCTACCTCTTTGTAATTTAAATGATAAGTTCGAGATTAATCGCCTCCATGGCAAAATTTGACCGAATGTCACAAACTGGAGAGTTCGAACAATAAGCCACAAGTGTGTTATTGTCTTCTGTAGTAAGTGACATCGTTTGTTGTTGTTTTCATTTCCAAGTATTCTATTCAATTCATGGCTACGTCATGTATATATATATATATATACAGGCCGTTTTTTTTTAGCTGGGGGTCGTTCAAGTATTACGTAATGCAATTTTTGAAGATTTTTGATCCTCCCTCCCCCCTATGTAACGCGCCGTAACGTTTACATGAACCCTCCCTCCCCCTCCGTAAACGTTACGTAACACCCAAGTGACCATTTTTACCTAAAAGTCACAAATATGTTGCGCAAAATACCTGAAAGTCGCTAAAATACCTATGTTATTGTTTAAATCGCGTTTTTGTTAATAATATACAAAACAATAGATTTCTCACTCGCAATACATGCGTATAAAGTTTATTTTATTGTTATTTCATAAATAATCATACATAATGTAAAATGTTGAAATGATCTCAAATTTGTCCTAATAAACTTTCATCACTAATCTTACATTTAATTATGCCGTTTTCCTGACTTGGCCCTGTCCTTACAGACATTTTAAGCTTAATCCACCATTATTTTTCTCATGCATTATTTGATTTTAGCTTATTAACAGGTTTTCACTTTGGGAACCTGCTTATTAAAATGGGTGCGATTAGCAAAGTTGGACCTACGACCCCAAGATAGTTTTTCGTTTCATGTCTTTTTATGATATATATATATATATATATATATATATATATATATGTTTATATTTATATGTTTATATATATATATATATATATATATTTATATATTTATATTTATATATATATATATATATATATATATATATATATATATATTATATATATATTATATATATATATATATATATATATATATATATATATATATATATATATATATATATATATATATATATATACATATATATATACCTATATATATATATATCTATATATATATATATATATATATATAATATATATATATATATATATATATATATATATATATATATATATATATATATTATATATATATATATATAATATATATATATATATATATATATATATATATATATATATATATATATATATATATATATATATATATATGTATATACCGGGTGTAAATGAGTGATGGACCACCCCTATAACTTTGTAATGTATTCTTCGATTTTATTGAAATTTGCGTGGTTTATCTCAGACATAATTTTGAATTTTTTCACATACAAAATCAGTATGGCTGACTTCCGGTTGCACAGAAAACGATATAAAAAATAAAAATTTAAATGGAACACACTATATATTTTCACATATTTTAATTCTGAGGCTTCAAATACATACATTCCATCTGTCAAATGTCAATTCTAGTACCGTTTCAATTTTGGTTTTCAATTTTTCTTTTTTATCGTAGATATCTGCGACGTCGTCTTAATCATAGATAATTGATTTGAAATATCGCCCAAAGTAGTAATTTTTCAAAAAATTCATTTTCGTGAAGTTTGTTAACGATTAAATTCTTTTTCGAACCAAAACTCAGTTTTTTAAATAGAAACATACATGGGCCACCCGGTATATCAAAAAGCTCCTTCAAATTCCTTTAAATTGAATAACACATCAGTTTTCTCAATTCCTAAATAACGAAGTGATTATTAAAAATCTTATTCTTATTAGTTCCCTTTGCTCCTGAGACCGACCCTGTTTACGAAATATGAAAAAATTTTTTGACAGATGGAATGTATGTATTTAAAGCCTCAGAATTAAAATATATAAAAATATACAGGGTGTTAAATTTGAATTTTTAATTTTTATATCGTTTTCTGTGAAACCGGAATTCAGCCATATTGATTCTGTATGTGAAAAAACTCAAAATTATGTCTGAGATAAACCACCTAAATTTCAATAAAATCGAAGAATCCATTAAAAAGTTATAGGGGTGGCCCATCACTCATTTACACCCGGTATATATATATATATATATATATATATATATATATATATATATATATATATATATATATATATATATATAATATATATATATATATATAAACATATAAATATATATATATATATATATATATATATATATATATATATATATATATATATATATATATCATAAAAAGACATGAAACGAAAAAACTATCTTGGGGTCGTAGGTCCAACTTTGCTAATCGCACCCATTTTAATAAGCAGGTTTCCAAAGTGAAAACCTGTTAATAAGCTAAAATCAAATAATGCATGAGAAAAATAATGGTGGATTAAGCTTAAAATGTCTGTAAGGACAGGGCTAAGTCAGGAAAACGGCATAATTAAATGTAAGATTAGTAATGAAAGTTTATTATTACATTTTACATTATGTATGATTATTTATGAAATAACAATAAAATAAACTTTATACGCATGTATTGCGAGTGAGAAATCTATTGTTTTGTATATTATTAACAAAAACGCGATTTAAACAATAACATAGGTATTTACCGACTTTCAGGTATTTTGCGCAACATATTTGTGACTTTTAGGTAAAAATGGTCACTTGGGTGTTACGTAACGTTTACGGAGGGGGAGGGAGGGTTCATGTAAACGTTACGGCGCGTTACATAGGGGGGAGGGAGGGTCAAAAATCTTCAAAAATTGCATTACGTAATACTTGAACGCCCCCCAGCTGAAAAAAATGGCCTATATATATATATATATATATATATATATATATATATATATATATATATATATATATATATATATATATATATATATATATATATATATATATATATATATATACATGACGTAGCCATGAATTGAATAGAAAACTTGGAAATGAAAACAACAACAAACGATGTCACGTACTACAGAAGACAATAACACACTTGTGGCTTATTGTTCGAACTCTCCAGTTTGTGACATTCGGTCAAATTTTGCCATGGAGGCGATTAATCTCGAACTTACCATTTAAATTACAAAGAGGTAAATTAGTTGCTGGGAAATATTGAATAAAAGCAAAATCATCAGTATGGCCCGCGTATATTGAAGCAGCCGTTGACACTTGCTTCGGACTCTTGGGACCTCATCAGAAGCTAAGTATGGAATAAAAAATTCAGAAATGAAAACAAAAACAAAGATATCCCTTGCTACAGAAGACAATCACATATTCGTGGCTTACTGTTCGATCTGTCCAGTTTCGGAGATTTGGTAAAACTTTGCCACAGTGGCGATTCATGCGATGCGTTTGAATTTCTCAAAAATGTGAAAACAAATGTATAATCTTCCATCTCAAATGTATTAATCGCTCTTTTTAGCCGGCCATAGTAACAACGCTGGGAGCTATCAAAGAAAAGTTGTTACAACCGTACCAGTGGTACGTACCCTACTGACACCTGTATCACAAAATTCAAGAAAATTTTCCTCTCTATTGAATACTCACTTCAAGGAACCATCCAATTGGACCATCCCGTTTCAACCGTTTGGATCTGCTCATACTCAAAATCCTGGCAAGTTCGTTTTGCAGTTCTCGATTAGCAATAACTTCATTTCGCAATATGTAAACATAATATGTCGAACAAATCTCGAAAAAAAATAGGACAATGATACAGCATACAAGTGGTACAGTATAGTTTCGTCGCCTTTTCAAACAATCAGCTGACTCCCCAGATTGATTTACAGTTAACTTTCCACCAACTTTAGACATAATTCTATTACAAGTAACAATTCAATTATGATTGGTGATCTGTCGACCTTTAGTGGAATTCCCAGTTTCTTAGCTTATGTTTATCGCCACTGTAAATGAATTCTCCGAAAATTGATATTTATGTACATATATTCTAGATTCTAAAAATATATAGATATTTCATTTGAACTTTTAACTCCGTTATCAGTATGAATACCGACCTAACATAAATTTATGTAATTTTAAAACGAATAAACATATGAAAATTACGAGACATTTTAAATATTTTGAAAATTCAAATTCCCAGATTCATATCTCTATAAAATTAAAATTAATATTTTCATAATTGACAAGTACGTTGTTGAGGAATAAACATACTACCGAATAGATGCGAAAGGCAGATGCTGATGCGAGAATCAATAATTTTTTCAAAAGAATATCTTATTTGAAGGATAGTACGAAACAACGGCTTCTTGCTAAAATTGGTTTCTCTTCTTAAATTTGTTGTTTTTGGACTACACAGAGTTCTCTAGTTTTAAACAAAGATCCGGATTCATTTACATCGTTCTCGGCAATTATATAAAGATTTAAACATCGATTAACTAAAGGCAATATTAAAATTAGAACAATATAAATTAATACACAAAATCTTGTATGGTAATCAAAAAACGAATACAAATTTTACATGTACAAATGAGATACATACTTATAGTACGAGAACATGAAATAATCTGTATTTAGAATCGATTAGAACCGATATTAGTTTGTTCAGTCCTGTGCATTGTGCAATTAGATCTTTTAATGATTCACCAGATAATTTGAAAACAATTCGGAACTTTAAACATTTTCTAAGGAATCTAAAATTATACATCAAAAAAACTTAATTTAATACAATGTACCTGTCTTGCTGTGAATGCCTGATGATTGCTGGTGTAGACTGTTCATGTTTTGATATTATTACTGTCAAACTTGTATTTGTGTATGAATGGCTCGTAGCCAGTTCAATTTTGTTGGTGTTTAAACTTTAATATATTTATAATCTCGGGGCCAGTATTGTATACTGTTTAGAGATGTAAAGTTAGGATTGAGGATTATTGTAATGATATCAATAAAGAGTTTTCAAAAAAAAATCATTCGAATTATTTCATAGACAACCATGAAGCTAAAGTTCAAGATACACACATCTTGACAAAGTTGAACACCCCTTAGTGTAGTTGCATACCTCTTCATATTCCTGACGGAGTAACTTACCCCTCGCACCACCATACCAAAAACTGAATGACAAAGTGTAATCTCCTCCAAGACCAAAAACAATCAGGCAACAAAGACATATTTACCTTTCCCAGAGAAGACTCAGACGACCAAGTGTAGCACATCATTGGAAAGTTCTTGCTGAGACTTATCCAACAGTTGGCAGCTGCTGGGAGCCGCACGGTCCACATTAGTAAATTTAATGATGATCAAAAACAAAACTTGAATTTACTACGTTTATTATCACGAAAATACTTTGAAAAATATTACACTGCGATTGCAATTTCGGTCACTAGACCATCATCGGACATATTGAATTTAGAACTGAATACATAGTTACAGATTTGCGCTCACGGGTGGGAAAGAATTATTGCAGGTACCTAAATAAACAAGATGAACACATTTCAAGAAGGGCTAATAGATGTGGATTTCCCAAATTGGTACAATGAAATGTTCTTAGAAGAATCATTATTGTTTGAATACGCTAAATATAAGAGAATATATCAAGCCAATCTGGTCGTTCAGCAAGATACCTTCTGCATTATGATTGAGTTTAAAAATTTCTAATGATTCTAAGTAAGTAAGTTTCGTTCTTATCGGTAATTTGTGCATAATTTGAAAGTTATCTATTTGTGGAAACGAGTGGTGGTTTTCACGGCAATGATATGAAAACGTTGAATCCGCTTTATTTTTCAAAAAAGATTGTTGGTGTCTTTAAATCTTGTCTTGAACGATCGACCAGTCTGACCTATATACCTACACTCCTTTACATACAGGACAAATCAACCTATAAACTCCTGAACTTTCAAATTTTGAAGTGATATCTTTGGCATTGAATAAAAATCCTGAGAGTGTTGTCTTAGGTTTGAAAGCAATTTTAATATTTAGTGCAGTCATTGAAGCTTTTTAGCTCAAAATTTTTTTACTATGAACCGATTTACATAAAATTTTGGAATTAGGCTTATCTTAACTTCAAAAGTGATATTGACCCAAAGTCCGTTTTCACCCTGGGGGTGGTTGCCATCCCTTTTCGGTGGTGGGATTTTTTTCTTCAAAATAACCTCGGATATCCATAGAAAACCTAATTTCAAGCGGAAAATGCCCAATAAAGTTTTTTCAGAAATCCAACACTTTTCAAGTTATTACCACTTGAAAATTCAGAATTTTCAACGGTTTTTTGCAAATATCTCCAAAAATATGCATTTTAAAGAAATATTATAATGAACAAAATTGTAGCAGGTAAAAAAATGAACAAATTAGTTTGTTATAGAGTGTTCTAAGTGCAATAATAAGCGAGATATTGAAGATCAAAGCCGTTTTT
>JARQZK010005384.1:0-25838 GCA_030704885.1 Cynegetis impunctata | reverse complement strand
TTGGAATTATTAGGTATTCGATAGACAATTCAATTTTACATCTGTTCGTGACATAAAATATGGGGTGTCCTATTTGAGTTAAACAAGTTAGTGCCGTTTAAAGATTGCAATTATTTTACCTTTATTTTTACACACCAAGTCTAAGTTAGTCAATATTTTAAAAGTGCGACATGAAGTTTGATCCAGTTAGTAGGCCTTATCATTAATTTGGTTGAAAACAAGAAAACACCAGTTGCGAGTTTAAGCGTTAAAACTGATACTACATTTTCACAAAATACGAGATATTTCGAAAACCATGAGGTTAAGGTGAATTAAACCTTAATGAAACTAGCATTTGTTTTTACAGTAAAATCCAAAAATTAAATAATATACAGGGTATTCCATTCAAAAAATACCAACTTTGATACTTTTCGTGTTTTTAGAACACCCTGTACAACATGAAAATATTTTTAAAATGTAGTTCTAATAGGTCTCTATCCATCCTAAAGAAAAAACTTTTATAAAATCAAATACTTTAGCCATAACTCTTCCTGTCGAATAACGTGAATAGCCCTGTATATATATATATATATATATATATATATATATATATATATATATATATATATATATATATATATATATATACATGGCTATTCAAATTTGAGTCTATGCATGGGGATTTCGTTAACGATAAGAGATAGACAGATGTTAAATGAGAGCAAAGTTGCTATTTCAGAGGTCAATTATATGGATACAAAAATCTGATCTAGCTTCTTTAGTTCTGGAGTTATACAGGAAAAATCGAATATGCCGAAATTTTTCTTTTGCCTATATCTTTTTATTTTAGGAATTTTTTTAAAACAAATTATGACTTTTCCATTGCAATTTTTTGTAGGCTATCCAAATATCTGAATAAAAATTATATACAGAGTATGGTATGAATTGGGCCTCCCTCAACTTCTAATTTTCAAATACGGACCTGTATTTTTTGCACTTTTTTGAATGCTAAGAGTCATGTTTCATATTTAATAGTATTTTCATCTGAATTACAGAGTATTTTGGAAGTATTGAACAATTACCAGTGAAATTTCAAATTTCAGCTGTAGGTAATTTAAAAAAAATATCATAGAATAAGGTATAGAACGTTCAATATTTCCAAAACACTTTATGATTTAGATAAAAATAAAACGCCAATATGAAACATGACTCTTGGCATTTGAAAAAAATGCAATAAAAAATACAGGTCCGTATTTGAAAATGAGAAGTTGACGGTGGCACAATGTGTACGATACCCTGTATATAGGTACATGTCATTCAGATATTTCGAAATGCCACAAAAATTTGCTTTGAAAAAGTGCCAAATTTGAAAAATATTATATTTTTTTAATTACAGCTGGAATTTAAAACAAATGTTGAAATTTTACTGTTAATAGTTCAATATTTCGAAAACATTATGTCATTCAGATGGAAACACTACGACAGTATGAAACATGACTCTTGGCATTCAAAAAAATGCAAATAAAAATACAGGTCCGTATTTGAAAATTACAAGTTGAGCGTGTCCCAATTTATACGTTACCCGGTATATGATTTTAATTCATATATTTGGAAAGCTTACAAAAAGTTGCAATGGTAATGTGACAATTTGGTTTAAAAAATCCTAAAATAAAAAGATATATGCAAAAGAAGAATTTCGAAATTTTCGATTTTTCCTGTATAACTTCAGAACTAAAGAAGCTAGGTCAGATTTTTTTATTTCATATGTTTAACCTCTGAAATACGCTACTTGCTCTATCTCTTACTGTTATCGAAATCCCCATGCATAGACTCGAAATTGAATAGCCCTATATATATATGTATATATATATATATATTTATAGGACATTTATTGGAAACTAATCAAACAAATCTCTTAGCGGAGCTGGTTATACGAGATCACGAAACAGCTAAATATCCCCATATACTCTAGCTTAGCGAATATAGAAACCACCTTCGGGTGACAGGACGTACGAGTTCTCATTGCCAAAATGTTTAATCTATCTGTAAGATGTGGTTCATTTGTTTCTGACTGGTGGCGCTGTGTCATATTAATATGATATTGTGTTACTAGAAGGAAAATATAAGAATTTTTGAAATATTTGGTTGGTTATCACTTTCGATGGATAGATGATACTGATGAGCCCCAAATAAGGACGAAACAATCTGTCTATCATTTCCGTTGATTGTGATAAACAACTAAATATTTCTAACATTTACCGTCTGAAGGTTTATGGGGATTATTCGATGTTTCGTGAACTCGTATAACCAGCTCCGCTAGGAGGTTTATTTGATCAGTTTAAAATGAATGTCCTATTTCACTTCATTTAATTGCCACGAGCGTGTATCGATAACACGCAGAAGCTCGTTCCTCAATCACCTCAACAGTCAACACGAACGTATTCAGTTCACCATGGAGATAGAAGAAAATAACCAGCTTCCCTTCCTTGATGTACTTATAATGAAGAAACCTTACGGAAAACTTGGCCACACCGTGTACCGAAAGAAAACTCACATCAATAGATACCTTCAGGCTGACTCACACAATTACCCAGGACAACTGTTTTCAACAGCATAAACACTCATTTGTCGTTCCAGGACCATTTCTGATTCGGATCACAAGAAAAGTGAAATGGCCACCATCGAGGGAGCATTGAAAGCCAATGGTTATTCAAGGAAAATCATCAATAGAGCCAAACAAAAAAATAAAACTAAGACTACATCTGATGGGGATCCCACAGTCAGAAGAATTCTCCTAACGTACATCAAAGGAACCACCGATCGAATAGGACGATTATTACGCCGGAACAACATCAATACTATATTCACGATGCACAAGAAGATTGGCCAACTTTTGAGGAATCCAAAGGATAAAATTTTATTAGAAGGACAGGGAGTTTACGAGATACCATGCAATAATTGTGACGGCACATAAATTGGTCAAACTAACCGACGAATTAGTGTGAGGAGTGCTGAACATCAAAATGCAGTACAGCAAAGAGATCTTACGTCGTCCCTTACATCACATATACTTGACACAGGACATAAAATCGACTTCTTCAACACTAGAATGATTTCCAACTGCCAGCGCCTACACACCAGAATCACCAGAGAGGCGATCGAGAGAGAGAAAGCAAGAAGTTGTTTGAACACCCGAAATGACGCTCAGCGAATTTCGGCTATTTGGAAACCAGCATTAAGAACTCATGCAGCACATGGTACACGTTCCAGTCAAGCAGCCAATCACGAGGAGGAGCAGCACTTCCACTCAGTTCAGTGTATTCACTCCGACCAAAAAGATCTACCTGAAGATGGCAAAAGTGATTTTGCCGAAACATCGAGCAGACTTCAACGAAGACGAAGCCCATGCGCGGATGCAAACCCGGGAAACCAGACAACCAGATCATCTCCGCGAGAAAATCAACATATATATATATATATATATATATATATATATATATATATATATATATATATATATATATATATATATATATATATATATATATATATTATATATATATATATAATATATATATATATATATATATATATATATATATATATAATATATATATATATATATATATATATATATCTATATATATATAAGAGTGAAGGTTCAAAGTATCATTCAGTTCAAATTCCATTATATTGTTTCACTTGATTAGGTACATTATCCACCTGCTTCAAAATTATCTAAACATCATATTATAAAAGTGGAAACTCTAATATCACACATGAAATAACAATTTGACGATAGTGAGGGTGAAACCCAAGCAAGTATAGAATTTCAATAATTTGATATAGGTATATCCCAATATTTCAGTGGCGCAAAAGTTCAAAATACTTAAAATGTGAAGTTGATATGCTTCATAATAATTGATATTCCAACAATAAATTTATAATAATTAAAACAATCAACAAATCACAGAGAATATTAGTTTGAATCATTATCTCATTTTTTATTGAATTGAAGACAAATTTTACGTGCTGCTGGTGACCCTATTTAAAAAGCCACACATGAGATGCTTGTGTCCCATCTGTTTACTGTCGGAAAATTCACGCATTTTCCCAGAAAATGGGAGACTTAGACATAGTAGTCAACGTTGAAATGGAGATTGGTTTAGACATACTGGACCACTGATATCTGATATATAAATAAATAATTATATATATATATATATATATATATATATATATATATATATATATATATATATATATATATATATATATATATATATATATATATATATATATATATATATATATATATATATGTATATATATATATATATATTTATATATATATATATATATATATATATATATATATATATATATATATATATATATATATATATATATATATATATATTTATATATATATATATATATATATATATATAACTTCTTGATGAATATTAGCAATAACAGGCTTGGTGAATCTCAAAAACACTCGAACTTTAATAGCACAAAAATTTTAGGAATAGAGAAAGATCAAAAACGCCGAGAAATTTTAGAAATGTTGCATATTCGAAAAAATTTAAATATAGTCGTAAATGATGAACAGATATGATATGATAAAACATTTAAGTTCAATATACGCAGATTTAGTTCTTTAATTTTTCTAAGAAACAACGTAAATCAAAACAAAATAATTCAACAAACAAACTCAATTTTTTAAAAAGAAGGTATGGTTTAGAACATGTGATTTCCAAAATTACATGTAATGTCTTTTTAAAGACAAACAATTTTAAACCTATTTTGTACATTACGCGGGTAAGGGTTTCTGTGGTTCCCTTTCCATCTAATATCAACAGACCTGACTGTTGATATTATCTACAAAATATCCGAAATTCAGATTCCTAGGTTTTTTTGCGTGTACAAGGTGCTGAAGAAAACCTCCTAATTGAGTTAGAGGGTTGAACATTTGTACGTAGATTACAGTGATCCTAAGGAACTTCCTTTTGGTGGTTCTTACCTTTTTCTCTAACCACTCTAATTTCTATGTAAAAATTCCAGGTTTTGCGAAGTGTTCGAAGATTTGCGCATCACTATATCTCATCAAGATTGGGTGAGAAAGTTGAAATTTCTTACGTGGATTGAGTTAATGTTAAGAAAGTTCACTGTAGTAGTTTTAACTATTTTCCCTAACTGCACGCTATTGGTTCCAATTTATTTCATTAATTGCCATAGTTTTTATGTTGGAATTTGAATCGTTTTGAAGAACTTTATGAGCAATGGCATATCTCTAAAGCCACTCTAAATTTAGTTAGAAGGCTGAAAATTTATACGTGAATTCGGTTGATGTAGAGAAGTTGCTATTTGGGGATTTCAAATGTATTTTCTCCAAACTGACTTGGGGGCTTAAGAATTTGTATACAAAAAAAAATTGTGCCAGCTCCGACACACGACTGGGGTTAACTCAGTTATTTTTATATCTTTCAATATTCTATTTAATTTAATCGATTAATAATTTTGTCTATTGTGCACAAATATAAGTTTCACTACATATGAACAATTGACGGTTAGGTTGCTGTTGCATGTGTTGTATCATATATACCTATATATTGCATAAATTGTTGCCGGTATACCTTAATATATTTGACGTAAACTCCAACAATCATTTTAATAACATAATATATAATATAAAATATGAAACATATATGCAATTAATCAAACATACAAATATACAAACATACATACATTAAATAACAGACAGCCTTGCGTTAATTCAATCGATAATAATAATAAAAACTCTATCGCAGCGAGCTGCATTAGTAGAGCTGGTTTTCATAACGTATCCAGTTTAAAAAATATATTCATTAAATTATGATTTTTTTTCCAAATTCAAAAAACAATGCGCCCTCTAATGTGTCAACAAAATTTATTTCCTCCCCGAGAGATCAACCCCCCAACCAATTTGTACCAAAACAAACTTTCAACCCTATTTCTATAAAATTGTGCCCTTTATCGTGCAAACAAGATTTATTTCCTCCTCCGGGGGGTCAACCCTTCAATTCAAATAGAAATGAATAATATCCAATATATCGTACGAAACTACCTACCTACAAAGTTACAACCCTATGGTACCAACATTGCGCCTTCTGTCGTGTAAACAAGATTTATTTCTTTGGGGGGTCAACCCCCAACCGATTCGCATTAAAACCTATTCCAAAACTACCTAAATACAAACTTTCAACCCTATTGCTACAAAATTGCACTTTATGTCGTGTAAACAAGATTTATTTTCCCCCCAGGGGGTTAACCCCTGAACCAATTCGAACCAAAAACAATCCCATCTAAGATATCATGCGAAACTATCTTTTTTTTTCGGAGAGGAAAAATGCATTTACGCACTTGCCCCCAACGGCATTCGTTCTGGAATGGGGGTGTGTGGGGCTCACTTTGCGGGTCTTTTGGCGATAATATAACTGTACTACCTACTAAAAAACCTCTCCGCGACGATAAAAACTCTCCCTGGGTGTTCTTGGAAGGATTGTTACCCATTTTTTGTTTCTCCCGGAAATGGGCATGATTGCCTAGGCGCATCAGGAGCGGCGAAGGTAAACCTGTTCTTATTGTTCCTCTCGGAGCACTAAATTCTGAGCGATCCAGGTTCACAACAAGATAAAAACTAACTCCGCATTAGCACCAATTTACGAACACTTAGAAAACGAGATCAACGGAGAAACATCAAGGTATATGACGCCCCTTCTTCGGTAGAAGCACTACTCTCGCCCTTTTCCAGCCTCGTGGGAGCCTTTGTTGTTCTAAGCAGCCATTATATAGGCGAAGCAAGAATACCGGAGCCTTTTCAACCACAACCCGCAGAGCCTCCACCGTGATTCCGTTCGGACCAGGAGCCGTCCCAGGCCTCCCTCGTCCTCTTGGCGCACCCCATGCTCTCCCATGCCACGGCCCTCTGCCTAACGACCTCACCTACTTTAAAGTTGTTGCTCTTAAGGTGGTTTAGCAGTACTCGAGATGCGCCCGTGAGCTGTTTCACGAAGCGCAGTTCTTTCATTTTGCACGTCTGAGCAATCACCACCACATGTTCAACGTTATCTTGAGAGGAAATGCACCTTTTGTCTATTTGAACATGGGATGCTTCTTCCGGCCAATCCATCTGTATGACTTGACCTAGTTCTTCGTCTGACCTGTCTTCCCTTAGTTTATTCCTCACGATTTGGGCCCTAGCTTGCCTGGCTACACTGCTAGGATCCTCGGTCTGAGTGCCCATGTCATTACTCGGAACTATGCTCAATTCATTTTGGGCGTCTGCTAGCTCACGTCGAAGGACTTCGCCTATTTCAGTGAGTTGTTGCCTCAGGCGCTCGCTTATATCTGCTGCTTCTTCAATTTCCTCTAGTCTATCTGCAGCTTGAGCTATGGTACCCATCAAGCTGACAATCCTGGACTTCGTTAGATTGTGGATCGAAAACTCCACTTTTCCCCTATCTTTTCTGTCTCACCTCTTGATGAAGCTCGGAAAGCTCACCTCTTCTTCGAATTCAAGGGAGTTTTCGTGTGTGGGAGTGCTCGCCACAAGACCCGCGTCATCTATGGGGTCTTTTGGTAATGACCTACTTAGGAAACCTTCCTTTTCGGACAACGGCGTCAGTTTGTCCAGACTAGCACGGTCTTGATTAACTCCCTCCAAAGTGTTTAGTTCCATCATGAACTCAGTCATATTTTTAGTGAGGCCATTAGGTTCGCCAGCGTCATCTAACATTTGCGGGGTACTGGAAGTGTGCCAGGTATCGCAACTCATTTTCGCCTTCATACCCTCTGCTCTCGCTGCTTTTTGTGTGCAGAAAGTTACCTGGACTTCTTTCATTTCCTTCTCGCTACCTCCCGCTAATGTGGCGCTGTCAACTCCAGAGACATTTCTTTCCTTGGGGATTAGCCTCTCTTCAACGCTATCTCTGCTAGTCGTAGCGCCAGTTGTTTGCATTTTTCCAGTCCGACCCAGAGAGTTAGATCTGTGTATCGCGGACAGCGGAATAGCCCTTTCAGTTCTCGCCCCAGAGTCTCCCTTTACACTACCCGGTTTCAGTTTCGCCGTCCTTGTCGCATCCTTAGTCTTATCCGTGTTCGTTGCCATATTCTTCCAATTCCTTTTATCCATATATGTTCCCACGAGTAGGGTCGAACTATTAACTCCTCGAGGCAGTGCGCCCTTACCCCGAGGGGGCTATCATGTTCCGCAGGGGTCTTCCACCTCCCTGCGGTGAGAACGTTCTGGAACCGAACTTCCTTCCAGCCATGCATCCTCTCAGCGACCTATCTCACCTTCGGATTCGGGGATTATTACAGAGGCTGTCTCCTCTTTGAGTCAGGCAGTGAAGTCAAGCTCCCCGTCCAGGCAGAGACATGACCTAACCTAGACGGTATGTAAAAGGTGAGTGAACTCACCAGGTCCTAGGGTACCTCGGGTGCGGCGATCCCCGTACCACAGACCTTGCAGTGCGTGGCCCCTGAGGCAAAAACTTTCAACCCTATTGCTTCAAAATTGCGACCTTTATCGTGTAAACAAGATTTATTTTCTCCTCAGGGGGTCAACCACCCAACCAATTCGAACCAAAAACAATCCCATCAAAGATATCATACAAAACTACCTTTTTACAAACTTTTAACCCTATTGCTTCGAAATTGCGCTAAAATACATACATACATATGAACATATATATATATATATATATATATATATATATATATATATATATATATATATATATATAGAGAGAGAGAGAGAGAGAGCGAGAGAGGGAGATATATATGAAATTGAGTTTTTGGTGCCAAGCATCATAAAATGTCATGAAACGAAAAACTATCTTGGTCCTAACTTTGCTAATCGCACCCATTTTAATAAGCAGGTTTTCAAAGTGAAAACCTGCTAATAATAATAGAATAAACCGTATCCATGTGTTTTCAGGTTCCTCTTCTCCGTTACTAATTGTCATTCAAATAAGTTTTTTTATATCTTCTAATATTTTATCAACTTCAATCTCATAATAATTTGGTTTATTTTGCACAAATATAATTATCAATAGATATGAATACCTACACATGCATCAACTGTTGCCGGTATAGCCTATTATATGCGGCGGTATACCTATAATTTCGGAGTGAAAGCTGCGCATAGTACGTTAGACAAAGGAACGTTATATTTCACTTTTGTTTAACTCCACATAAAGTGTTCATACCACGTGCTAAATATGGAAATCTCTTCTTGAGGAGTGAACTCCAATAAACTCAAATAAACTCCAATAACAAAAATGGGGTGAAAACAGACCTTTGTAATGGCGCTCTGCTACTCACGCTTTTTTCATGGTTAACTGTTAAATTCGTTTCCAATATAGACTGGTAAACTAAGCAAAAAAAAAATAATAGCTTCATATTAACCCAATCGCAAATATCTATTTAGGGGTCAGAGCACGTCCTCATTTTCCTGTAATTCGACATATATAGATTTCCAAATCACATCACAGATCAATTTGTGCGGCGAAGCGGCTGCCGATGTAATTCGTTTTGAATTAGTTTACGCCGCAGCGATATTCCGAAGTTGATGCTGGAAACTCATCAAAATTAGGATCATCTACATCGATTATCAATGGATATTGGCAGAGGAAAATCAATTTAAGCATAGATATTGATTACATTATTTACCGTATATGTGGACAACCGAATATTGTTATATATCACTTAATTTAATAGGAGAGCGTAATTTATGTATGGTATGAAAACATGCTGCTAAGATGTTCATCTATATATATGATTTATAGTAAAAGATTTATATGATATCTGTTTTTGTGTTCATCTAGTAATCGACGATCTGAAATTTATTTTATCGGTGGAAGATTTTTTGATGAAAAATAGTGGTATTTTCTCAGGAATTAATAGATTATTGTACTGTATCGAAAGTCAGGGAGAGGGGCAGGAGTGATTTTTATATCCGTTTCATACTCCCTGAACCATGATTAATGAGGTTTATATATATATATATATATATATATATATATATATATATATATATATATATATATATATATATAATATATATATATATATATATATATATATATATATTATATATATAATATATATATATATATATATATATATATATATATATATATACAGGGTGATTATTAGGGGTGGCGACCGGCCGTATCTCGGAAACCGTATGTCCTAGAATTTGGGGAAAAAAATTTTCATATGAAAATCTGCCTTAAAAAAATGATTAAAAATGTTTTTGAGTCCATATTTTTCCGCTAGGTGGCGCAATCTACCACTTATAAAATATAATTTGATTTTTTACGAAATATTCCCCAATTTAGGCTGATAAAAAATATCAACTTTAGAAACTACAATCCTAATTCTACAACTTTTGTTAAAGTCATTTTTCTGTATTACTTATTCTGAAATGGTGGGGGAAGTTCTCTTTCTTTGACATAAAAAACACTGTAACTCCATAACGCATGAACCGATTTTCGAAAACGTAGACTCTATGCACAGAGTATTGAATGTAGATTTCAATAACAAATAACAAAAACACTTTTAATTTTCCAATCGACAACTAGAGGGCGTAATGTAACTCCTAGCCCTATTTATGATTTTTTTTGAGAAATTTCAAATGCAATGCTATAAATCTAACTAGCTAACAAAAAGCCAAATTTGATGACTTATTGACCTGTCTAAACCGTGAACTGATATCTCCATTCATTCCAAAGATATTTGAATTTTTTGATGAGTGTTGGCGATTGTTGGCTCGCCCTATAAGGTGGAAGAGAAATTATATTGTTTTGACAATAAAATAGCAAGTAGAAACGCATCACAAAAAATATTTATTAACATTACATAATGAAACAAAACAAAGGGCGCTACTCATAACAGAAATTTACAAAACGCTCCCACTATCTTATTATTTCAAATACTCAAAATGCTTGCCAGTATTTGCTTTGAACTATTTCGGATAAAAATTTTCCGGTAAAAATTCAATCCCAAATCTCTCAAACGGTCTGTTATAGTTTTATGTTCATGGACAAGCTGCAATATTACGAATGATGTTAAACTGTTAAGAGATAGATGTTTCAAAAGTCAGCAAGTTACCTATAGAAATGACACTTATGTTTTATGATTGTTTATTTTTAAGTTTTTATTGCTGTCACATTTATTCTGACTATTTGCAAACTAACTCTTTTATAATGCCTTTTTATTCAAATGAAAAAGCATATGATATGCTCAGTGTATATTTTGAAAGTCTACAAAATGAAGTAATTGCTGAAAGGGAGTATGCGATACGATATCCTGAAAGACGGTGTCTTCTCGGAAATTATTGAATAGATTGGCACAAAGATTGCGAGAAACCAGCAATGTTCAACCTGTCGCATTAAGAAATAGGATACGTAGAAGTCGCAATGAAGAAAATGTTATTAACGTATTGGCGTTAGTTAGATCTGAACCCCATTTGAGTATTCGAAAAATTGCAAGAGATCTAGGATTGAATTATTCTTTGGTGCAGCGAATATTTGAGGATTATAGAATGAATCCTTATCATATTATTCCACAACAGCATGAAATTAGCCCAGACAAAAATTGTAGACCAGATAATTATCTATAAAAAATTTCAAAATACTTTTTTATCTAAGAGTCGCCGTTTTTGAGAGATAACGATTCAGAAAGTTGAAAGAGTTGTAATCGTCATAATATGCACGTTTCAACGCCACTTTTGAGGTAGTGTTTCTTTGCATTTCTTTAAACTTTCTGAATCTTAAAAACGGTGGCTCTGAGAAAAAAATTTATTCAAACGTTTTTTATAGATAATTTGGTGATCTACAATTTTTCTTAGACTAATTCCATGATAAAACTTACTGCTTTGCTGAAAATAGCAAAAAACCCGGTTTTGTGACATTCGACACCGAGTGAATTTTTTTGCACGTATCAGATCGATGAGAACTTCTTAGATTTCATTTAATGGTGTTCCGAACAATGCTACCAATTTTCAGCTGGGTGCGAATTTTTGTAACTTCACTCCTATTTTTTGGTCCAATTTGACTGAACCAGTTTTGTTTCATTATGTAATGTTAGTAAATTATTCATGATGCGTTTCTACTTGTTATTTTTTTTTCACGACAATTTTAGCAACATAATTTCTCTCCCACCTTACAGGGCGAGTCGACAATCGCCAACACTCATCAAAAAATGCCAATATCTTTGGAATGAAAAGATATATCAGTTCGCGGTTTTGACAGGTCAATAAGTCATCAAATTTGGTCTTTTGTTAGCTAGTTAGATTTATAGCATAGCATTTGAAATTTCTCAAAAAAAATCATAAATAGAGCTAGGTGTTACGTAACGCCCTCTAGTTGCCGATTGGAAAATTGAAAGTGTTTTTTTTATTCGTTACTGAAATCAACATTCAAGACTCTTTGCATAGAGACTACGTTTTCGAAAATCGGTTCATGCATTATGGAGTTACATTATTTCAATTTCAAAGAAAGAGAACTTCCCCCACCATTCCAGTATAGGTAATACAGAAAAATGACTTCAACAAAAGTTGTAGAATTGGGACAGTAGTTTCTGAAGTTGATATTTTTTACCAGCCTAAATAGGGGAATATTTTGTAAAAAATCCAATTATATTTTATAAGTGGTAGATTGCGCCACCTAGCGGAAAAATATGGACTTGAAAACATTTTTAATCATTTTTTTAGGGCAGATTTTCATATAAGAATTTTTTTCCCCAAATTCTAGGACATACGGTTTCCGAGATACGGCCGGTCGCCACCCTTAATGAATCACCCTGTCTATATATATATATATATATATATATATATATATATATATATATATATATATATATATATATATATGTATATATATATATATATATATATATATATTTATATATATATATTTATATATTTATATATATATATATATATATATATATATATATATATATATATATGTATATATATTTATATATATATATATATATATATATATATATATATATATATATATATATTATATATATATATATATATATATATATAATATATATATATTATATATATATATATATATATATATATATATATATATATATATATATATATATATATGTGTAAAGGTTAGACGACTGTCTAAGTTGAGGAAGAATCACTTTAAATTCAGGTCTGCAGTCAACAAGGGGAAAAAAAGGAACCACACGTGTTTCATTCCTCCCTGAAGTATGTGTCAGGGAGGCGGGCACCTTGAGTTTGAGATTAACTCCTTCAGCCAGATCGGAAGATACACTTGTATGTACAAATGCATTAAGGATAGGTGAGACGGGATATTTATGGAACATAGAAAGTGTGGGTAGGATTCAGAGGATTAATACTGGCCCAGCATTCGCCTTATAAGTTTGCAAGCAGTGACTTACATTACCATGAGGAAACCTCTGAGAAAACTCATGGCAGACCAGTCGGCCCCGGGGTTCGAACCCGAGACCTCCCAAATACTAGCCTGCGTACGCTAAGTACTCGACTATCTAGCTTGGTCAACAAGGGGATGGAAATAAGGTGAACTTTTTTTTCTATTCAAGCTTTCGAGCCATTTATTTGCTCTTCCTTAGGAACTCTATGAAGAATTGAAAAATAAACAATACTTAGCCTGAAAAACATTTCAGCCTGTGTACTTACGAAAGTGAGATTAGAATTTCCATTTACTTGCCGCAATTTACAGAATAACATAAGATAGATCTCTTGGTACAATACTAGACAAATAAAAATTCGGATGAAAAATGATTGTGAATATAAAACAAGTGTATAACAATTTACAATTGTTTACAATGTCAGATGTAAATTGTTATACACTTGTTTTACATTCATAATCATTTTTGATCCGAATTTTTAACTATATAGTATTGTAACAAGAGTTTTATCTTATTTTATTCTATAAAATGCGGCAAGTAAAGGGAAATTCTAATCTCACTTTCGTAAGTACACAGGCTGAAATGTTTTTCAGACTAAGTATTGTTCATTTTTCAATTCTTTGTAGAGTTCCTGAGTAAGAGCCAATAAATGGCTCGAAAGCTTGAATAGAAAAAAGAGTTCACCTTATTTCCATCCCCTTGTTGACGGCAGACCTGATTTAAATTGATTATTTTATATATATATATATATATATATATATATATATAGATATATATATATATATATATATATATATATATATATATATATATATATATATACATATATATATATATATATATATATATATATATATACATATATATATATATATATATATATATATATATATATATATATATATATATATATATATATATATATATATATATATATGGGATGGAATAAGGAAAAAACGCTCGGGCAGGTCAAATTTTGTTGAAAAGGTGACAAATAAGGGTGTTCAAATGAATTTGAACACCCTTATTTGGGTTCAAGCAGCACCTTGTTGGAAAGGTAGTTCAATTTCCTGCATGAGTTTTTTTTTTTCATCGCTTATTAATTATTATACAGAGTGACTCATTATTGCATCAATAACTTTCACACGCCGAAATTGGATCTTTGAGATGGAAAAAACGCTCGGACGGGTGAAATTTTGTTGAAAGGGAGACAAATAAGGGTGTTCAAATGAGTTTGATATCACTATTCCTCTAGCCGCAACCCCTAACAGCCCTCATTTTTGAATAGGGAAAAGGGGTCGAGCAGCATCTTGTTGAACAGGCAATTCAATTTCCTGCATGAGTGTATTTTTTTTTCATCGCTTCATTATTATACAGAGTGACTCAGTATTGCATCAATAACTTCCACACGCCGAATTTGGATCTTTGAGATGGAAAAAACGCTCGGACGGGTCAGAAAATGAATTCGATATCACTACCCCTCTGGCCGCTACCCTAACAGCAATTATTTCAATTTAAACGAAAGCGCACGATTTACTTTGTAAATATTATTGTTTTCACGTTTTCAGTTATTGTCTCGGTTTCAGCATTTTCAACATGTGTTTGGCATACCTACGCGTAGTGATCGAGAAATTGCAAAAAAAAGGCGGTGATAACAGATTTCGTTGATATTAAGATGGAGAAGCTGTTTGAAAATGAGAATTCATTTAGTTATTTCAGACTTCAAAAAAAAATGGGAGCTGTTAGGGGTTGCGGCTAGAGGGGTAGCTCATTTGAACACCCTCATTTGTCCCCCTTTCAACAAAATTATTATTGATGCAATACTGAGTCACTCTGTATAATAATTAATAAGCGATGAAAAAAAAATACACTCATGCAGGAAATTGAATTGCCTTTCCAACAAGGTGCTGCTCGACCCCTTTTCTCTATTCAAAATTGAGAGCTGTTAGGGGTTGCGGCTAGAGGTGTAGTGATATCAAATTCATTTAAACACCCTTATTTATCCCCCTTTCAACAAAATTTGACCTTTCCTAGCGTTTTTTCGTTATTCTATACCAAAGCTCAAAATTCGGGGTGGAAAGTTATGGATGGCCCGCCCACCCTATATATATATATGTATATATATGTATATATATATATATATATATATATATATATATATATATATATATATATATATATATATATATATATATATATATATATATATATATATATATATATATATATATACCGGGTGTCCACGGAAGGTGGCTCGCCCCTATATCTTTTTTGTTTACGGAGATAATGAAATGAAATTCAGAGGATCTGTTTAATGCATAAAACTGCATTTTTTGACAAGTAACTCATTTTCATGCAACTACCGGTTTCACCGGAAGTGACATAAACTTTCGGTTTTTAAATGGGACACCTGCTATATTTTCTGTTTTTTTGTCTTCATATAACAATTAGAATGCAACCATGTATCATTTGTTACTTTTTGTAACCGTTGTTTCATTTGTTTTTCGAAAGAAATTTATTCTAGAGGGCTATAGATGCGTTCACCGCCCTGGGACGTAGATTTGTGGGCGTGGCTTCGGACTTATTTTGTTTCAGTTGTGTTGGTCACAGGCTACTCGATGATTTCAAATGTTATTTTAATATCAATAAGATTCTTCATTTGAAGAAAGTTCTTTTTCTACGGTTTTTATTGAAATTTTTTTTTTCAGCCTAATACCTAGAGTGCGGTATCAGATTAATCGTAATGAAATTATCTTTTTTCTAACCCGACGAGCCACCATGTTGCCATTTAAAAAAAATGTAATAATAGTTTTAAAATTAAAAGTCACATAGCTGAAGCATTTTGATCGAAAACAGTAAAGTTGTATTTTAACAAACAATTTAGGACCGATATTAGTTATTCGAACGCATCCATAGCCCTCTGGAATAAAAATTTATTTCGAAAAAAAAATGAAAAAAAGGTTATAAAAAGTAACAAATGATACATGGTTGTATTCTGAATGTCATATGGAAACAAAGAAACTTAAAATATACCAGGTGTCTCATTTGAAAATCTAAAGTTTATGTCATTTCCGGTGAAACCAGAAGTTGCATGAAGTTGAGTTACTTGTCAAAAAATGCAGTTTCAT
The DNA here is from genome assembly GCA_030704885.1 of Cynegetis impunctata. NCBI lineage: Eukaryota > Metazoa > Arthropoda > Insecta > Coleoptera > Coccinellidae > Cynegetis > Cynegetis impunctata. The sequence goes on along the minus strand of JARQZK010005384.1, from coordinate 9,261 downwards.
GCATTGAACAGATCCTCTAAATTTCATTTTATTATCTCCGAGAACAAAAAGTTATAGGGGCGAGCCACCTTCCGTGGACCCCCATATATATATATATATATATATATATATATATATATATATATATATATATATATATATATATATATATATATATATTATATATACATATATATATATATATATATATATATATATATATATATATATATATATATATATATATATATACAAATAAACAAATTAAAAAAGATTTAACTAAAACTTTTCAAAATGAAATTAATAAATTGTTTAAAACATGGCAACACAAAAATTTCATTTCTCCACAAACATCAAAAGAATTAATTCGACACAACAGCCTTTCACCTAAATTTTATGGTCTGCCTAAAATACATAAAGAAAACATACCATTAAGACCTATTGTCTATTATATTCAATCACCCCTATATAATCTTTCTAAATTTATTTCTTCAATATAAAAAATATAGTAAATCAAAATCCTTATTATATCAAAAATTCTCTCGATCTAGTAGACCATCTTAAAATATTGAAAATACCTAACAATTACAAATTTTTCTCATTATTTGTTGTTTCTCTTTATACCAATATTCCAAATTCTTTGGTTCCAACAATAATTAATGACAAATGGAATATTATCAAAAATTATACAAATATTTCTAAAACCGATTTTATAGAAGCAATTCAATTTGCACTTGGTAAAAACTATTTTCAATATGAAAATAAGTTCTACCAACAAATTGATGGTGTAGCAATGGGGAGTCCTATTTCCAGTGCTATAGCTCAATTAGTTTTAGAATATTTAGAAGAAAATATATTGAATAATTCGAATTAACGAATTATAACTTTCAAAAGGTATGTTGATGATTGCCTTATTATAACATCAGAAGATTTTATTGATGATATTCTCAAAAAATTCAACGACTTTAATAGATAATTACAATTTACTCTTGAAAAAGAAACGAACAATACATTAAATTTTCTTGATATTACTCTCATACACAAAAACAATGAAATTATCACAAAATGGCATAGAAAAGAAATTTTTTCACAAAGAACATTGAACTACAACAGTACACATCATTTGTCACAAAAAAAGAGTTTAATAATCGGATATATGGACAAAGCACTCAAACTTACTTCACCTACACACAGACATGAAACATTACAAGATGTCCATAAATTACTCATGAAAAACGATTACCCAATAAAACTTATACAGAAAATCACTAAAAATAGAATTCATATACTTTACAACACATTAGAAACATCAAAAAAAAAAATATTAACAAAAAATATATTCCTCTCCCATATATTCCTGATTTAAGTAATAAAATTTCACAAATTTTTAATCCACACGATATTAAAGTAGCCCACACCGCACAGAATCAAATGAAACAAATATATTCTAAATTAAAAAGTAAAACACCTCTTCTGCAAAAATCTCATGTTGTTTATAGTATACCCTGTAATAATTGTAATAAATCATATATAGGACAAACTTTTCAAAATTTAGAAGAAAGACTAAAAGCACACAAATATACCAGAACACAAACCACAGCACTAATAAAACATAAAAACAATGAGAATCATACTTTCAACTTTAATAGCACGAAAATTTTAGAAATAGAAAAAGATCAAAAACGCAGAGAAAGTTTAGAAATGTTACATATTCAAAAAAATTTAAATAAAGTCGTAAATGATAGAACAGATATCAAACATTTGACTTCAATATACGCAGATTTAATTCTTTAATTTTTCGAAGAAACAACATAAATCAAAACAAACAAACTCTAACCATAACAACTCATCTAAACAAAATCTAAACATCTAGAATTTTCAATTTTTCTAAAAAGAAAATATAGTTTAGAACATGTGATCTCCAAAATTACAAGTAATGTCTTTTTAAAGACAACAATCAAATATTTTAAACCTATTTTTTACATTACGTGGGTGAAGGTTTCTGTGGTTCCCTTCCCATCTAATATCAACGAACCTGTCTGTTGATATTGGACTAAATAGCACGTAATTAATAACTGAAGATGGCCATAGCCGCCATGAGAAATTTTTGAAAACAAGATAAATAGTACCCTATTCTTTGACTTTTCAAAATCAAAATAATTTGAACCTATTTCGAACATTACGTGGGTAAAGGTTTCTGTGGTTTCCCTTACCATCTAATAATAACAGATTTGAATGTTAATATTGGATTGAATAGCACGTAATAAATAACAAAGAACGGCCACAGCCGAAAAAAATTTTAGTGTGACATAGTAGTCTTTTTCTATTCAAATTTTTTCAAATCAATAAATGTCGAAGAAATTTCAATTTTTTCAAAAGTTTTGATAAAGCCACGAATGTCGTGGCGAAACGTCAACTTTTCAATAAAATCGAGTTTTTTGAGATTCAACCAGCCTGTTATTGCTAATAATCATCAAAAGATTATATATATATATATATATATATATATATATATATATATATATATATATATATATATATATATATATATATTTATATATATAGATATTTATAAAGAGTATACAAAATATTATATATTATATATATATATATATATATATATATATATATATATATATATATATATATATATAAATATATATATATAAAAGATATATATATATATATATATATATATATATATATATATATATATATATAAGGCAATGCAGTGACTAAGGTAAATGAATATAATACATCTCTTGTCGAGAAAATACCAAAATTATTAGGCGATTTGGTAGATGCACCTTTCTCTCATAATATTCCGCCAAATGGTAAAATATTTAAATTAGAACCTACTTCACCTGAAGAAATAGAAGAAATAATAAAAAAACTTAAAAATAAATTCACAAGTGGAGAGGATGGTGTACCTGCCAGTTTGATTAAAATTTGCTCAAACGAAATCAAACATATTATTTCTAACATTATAAATAACTCCTTCAAGTATGGTGTTTTTCCGAAGAAATTGAAAATGTCACTTATTAGACCAATCTATAAAAAAGGGGATGCATCATCTATGGAAAACTATAGACCGATCAGTTTATTGAGTTCCTTTTCTAAAGCTTTTGAACATGCTATGTGCTCGAGATTATTGAGCTTTATTAGAGAATGTAATCTTATAAGTAATTCGCAACATGGCTATCTAGAGGGAAAATCAACTCAATCTGCAATATATCAGTTCACAGAGGAAATTGTGGGGTTACTTGAAAAGAAAGAAATGGCTTTAGGCTTGTTTTTGGATCAGTCAAAAGCCTATGATTGCTTAGTTGGGGAATTGCTATTAAGCAAATTAGAGTGCATGGGCATACGGGGAACGACTGGAAAGTGGTTTCAATCATATCTTACAGAAAGGCAACAAAGAGTTAGTATTTTGAAGGAAGGGAAAGAAATCAAATCAGAAATATTAGAATCAAAATTTGGGGTACCTCAAGGCAGTGTATTGGGACCAATTCTATTTTTGATTTTTATAAATGACTTGTTCTCTATAAATTCAAATTGCATAACAGGTTTTGCAGATGATGCAAATGTAATTATCAGTGCTGGTGACTTCCAACAGCTGGAAGTTAATGCGCGAGATTCTATCAAAGAAATAAATTCCTGGTTTGCAAAAAATAGGCTCATTTTAAATGAAGATAAAACATCTGCAATAATTTTTGGCACATACAGATCGAAAATTGAAAGAGAATTCATTGAGATAGATAATAACCATGTAAAATTGCAAGAATCAACTAAATTTTTGGGAGTATACATAGACAAATTTTTGAAATGGTCATGCCATATAGAATACCTGGCAATGAAATTGAGTAAAGTAGGGTATGGAATAAGATCTCTCTGTAATTATTTGAGTCAATCTTGTATAAAAACAATTTATTTTGCAAATTTTGAATCACTCTTAAAATATGGAATTATATTCTGGGGAATAAGTGTAAGAGTCGGTGAGATATTTGTTATACAAAAAAGAATTGTAAGAATTATGTTTGGGTTGAAATTTTTGGAATCATGTAGAGGAATATTCAGGAGAAATAATATTTTAACAGTCTATGGTATTTATTTGTGTGATTGCTTGACATTTTTCTTTAAAAACAAGAATATAATGTTGAAGCACACAACATTACATAATTACCCAACAAGAACTTTTGACATACACTATCCAAAACACAAACTAAGTTTAAGTGAAAAACATCCGTCATATAATTGTATTAGAATTTATAATAAATTACCAAATAGTTATAAAATGATAAATAATTTTAGTTTATTCAAAAAAAAAATTAAAAAAATGCTGATAGATTTAGAACCATACTCATTGTCTGAGTACTTTAACAGTAAGTTTGATGTTATGTTATAGAGATATTGATTAAATTGGGAAAGAAAATTGTGAAGTCCCAAATATTTGTGACACTATTTCATTCTATGTAGCATGTTGCATATTCTGAAATAAAGATATTTATTATTATTATTATTATTATTATTATTATTATATATATATATATATATATATATATATACAGGGTAACCCAGAGCTACGTAATCGGTCCATAATTTTTCTGTCATTGAAGATATCGATATGAAATTTTCAGGGCAAATATGATCTGACTGCGTCTATATTTCAAAATTATTTTAAAGAAAATTGCACTTTCGGTTTTGCCGGAAGTGATATCAACTTTGTAATTTCAAATGGAATACCCTGTATATCTTTTGATTTTCGAATTTCTTATGTAATTTATAATAAGATTGTTATAACATTCTTTACACCTAAAAGGAACAGTTTTCGAGTTATTAATTTTTTTCGTAAAATTTTGACAGTTGCGTCTTTAACAAAAATAGGCTATAACTTCTTTGTTAATAAGTCTATTGGTATTTTTGTAACCTTGAAACATTTTTTCATTCATTTCTTGTCAATATTTTTCATATTTCTATTTTATTACTTGATTTAATCTAGGGTGAAGTTGGCAAATTTCAAACGTTAATAACTTTATTATTTTCAATGGAATGCTATGTATATTTTTGCATTATTAAATTTTCTATTAAATTACCTTTCGATTTGTATAACCATTCCCTATACCTAAAGTTAATAATAACAAAGATATTTCACAATTTTGTAATAATTTATATATCAATACACCTGAGAAATCGTCTAGCGAGTTATTTTGACGTATCCATGGATACCAATAACAAAAATTCTTTAAAATCTAATTGTGTCACCTTTTCTAGTATTTGTTTAGTTAAAATGGATTTTACGCGACAAGAAATGATAAATATGGTTTACTGTATTGGAGAAACGGATCGAAATGCTAGCTAGTAGAATTTATCATCAAAAATATTCTGATTCTGATTCAACTACCTTTTGTGATTCTGTTATTAATAAGCATTAATTTCTTTCTGTATAACATTGCAATGTATAATTTGGAGTAACTGTTGGTTTATGTAAATGTGCCTATAGTCCTCTTGACCAAAATGATAATGTCAAACTTGCCATTGCAATTTGACATCAGTCTACTTCAAACATTTATGTTGTTTCTGAACAACATTAATTATTGAATATTAACGTCTTAGAATTACTATTTTTTTAATATCTTCTCGGATATCAGTTTAAGGTGCTACAAACCTAATGAACAGAAAAGGTGACACAATTAAATTTTAAATAATTTTCGTAATTGGTATCCATGGATACGTCAAAATAACTCGCTAGTCGATTTCTCAGGTGTGTTGTTATATCAATTATTAGAAAGTTGTGAAATATCTTTGTTATTAATATCTTTAGGTATATGGAATGGATATACAAATCGAAAGGTAATTTAATAGCAAACTTAATAATGTAAATATATACATAGCATTCCATTAGAAATGAGGAAGTTAAAAACGTTTGAAATTTGCCAACTTCACCCTAGATTTTATCAAGTAATAAGTTAGAAATATGAAAAATTTTGACAAGAAATAAATAAAATAATGTTTCAAGGTTACAAAAATCCAAACCGCATACCAATAGACTTACTAACAAAGAAGTTATAGCCTATTTTTGTTGAAAACGCAACTGTCAAAATTTTACGAAAAAAATTAATAACTCCAAAACTGTTCATTTGAGGGATAAAGAATGTTTTGACAATTTTATTATAAATTACATAAGAAATTCGAAAATCAAAAAATATACAGGGTATGCCATTTGAAATAACATAGTTGATATCACTTCCGGCAAAACCGGAAGTGCAATTTTCTTCAAAATAATTAAAAATAGACTTAGTCAGATCATGTTTGCTGTGAAAATTTCATATCGATATCCACAATGACAAAAATTATGTACCGATTACGTAGCTCTGGGTCACCCTGTATATATATATATATATATATATATATATATATATATATATATATATATATAATATATATATATATATATATATATTATATATATATATATATATATATATATATATATATATATATATATATATATATATATATATATAATATATATATATTTATATATATATATTTATATTTATATATATTTATATTTATATATATATTTATATATATATATATATATATATATATATTATATATATATATATATATATATATATATATATATATATATATATATATATATATATATATTATATATATATATATATATATATATATATAATTATATATATATATATATATATATATATATATATATATATATATATATAATATATATATATATATATATATATATATATATATAATACTATATATATTTAATATATATATATATATATATATATATACAAGATCTTCAGTTGAATATGGCAAAAACCAAATATACATATATGTATTGGATGAGCAGTGAAAGACATGAATCTGTAGAATTATATGAAAATAGAAGATCGAGAAGAATAAATGTACTTGAGTGTAAGGATTGTACATAACGTGAGGAGCGAAAGTTAAATGAAGGAAAGAAAAAATTAGGGAAAAATATGATCAAGACATTAAATCCAGTACTATGATCAAAGAATATCACCAGGAGTAAAAAGAGTGATACATATAATACCATCATACAAAATATAACTATGTATGCACCTGAAGTGCGGCTACTGAATCAACAAAAACAGTCGAAATGGATTTCAGGCGCCGATCAGCAAAAATGTCCCTATTAGACCGAATCTGAAATAACCGAATTTGGGAAATAGAGGAAGCTAAAAAAGATGCGGTGATAAAAATAAACCAACTAAAATGGTACGGTCATTTGGAACGAATGCCAGAAGAAAGAATCCCAAAAATTTTGAAGAAATATACTCCAAATGGTAGAAGCAAACGTGGAAGAGTAAAAAGCTCCTGGACAGGGGACTAAGGAATCAGGAAAGCTATGTCGGAATTGGAATGATCAGTAAGTGTGAAGAATTTTTTTTTTTTTCGAGCTTTATTTATTGAAATTTACAATCTACTTTTATAAAGTATTGAGTAAATGTTATAAATGTATAGATTATTAATTTGATATCAAATCAAGTCGTTTGGCCAGGTCCGTTGTAGCCTTCGTAAATTGAATGGATTTTCTGTCAATTGATCGATCAGGGGGTTGGCATGTCCTCCTTGCTTCTGGTGGACTTTTTGTGAGAATTTTCTACTTCAGTGGTGACATATGTGATTTTTTAAATCATCATGGATGGTGAGGTTGGAAACGTGAGACCAAGGCGCATTTACCAATGAAAAACGTAATATTTTGGACTGAAGTCTTTGGATAATTTGAATATTCGATGCTTTAAGCACAACCCAGAATTGGATGCCGTACGTCCATAATGGTTTTATGATTGCCTTGTAAATAAGTGTCTTATTTTGAAGAATGAGTAAGGATTTCTTGCCTATGAGCCAATACATTTGTCTGATCTTCAGATTTATTTGGTTGTTCTTAGCTAGAATATGTTGTCTCCAATTGAGGCGCTGGTCTAAATGTATGCCGAGGTACTTTGCTTTGGTATCAACTGGTATTTCCTTTTCGAATATTTTGACAGGAGGGCATGTGGTTTTTCTTGTTGTAAAGGTCACTTGTACTGATTTACTGTCATTAATGTTGAGTCTCCATTTTCGGTGCCACTGTCCAAGATCATTTAAATGTTGTTGCAGATTTTCAGAGGCTGTTTCGGCGTTTTCGTGAGATGCAAGTAAGGCTATAGAATGGAAACCGAAAATTGTAGAATAACGCTATAAACCTTGAAATATATGAAATATATGGTGTCAATTTAAAAACGAGCAGCACTCAATATTTCTTTAACTAATGATACTATGAAAATTTGGCGAAACACATCAACTTCAAAATCAAGGAGGATAACTTTTGGGGTATTTGTTGTTGTATTATATTTAACCCCTTCAGCCCCAGCGCATCTATCACTGAAATTTTGAATAGCAGTTTCTATTTATTTAGCTATTTTTGAAATATTTATATAATTCTAGATGAGTTACATCTATTTTAAAATTTTTCTCCTCAAAAGAGCAGTACTTATAAACTCACAAATTTTTGGGAGATTTAAATTAGTATTTATTGTGAAAATGGAAGTAGTGACATACTGACCTAACTAATTTCTTTATGAATTTTTCAAAATGGTCTTCATTGCACAAGTACAGCCGATATTCAAACTGTTCGCAGACCTTCTGGAGGGTCTCTAGTGAAAAAAATCCTACATTCTTGCACGATCCTTTGTTTGAGTTCATCTACTGGGTCTGGTTGAGTTTTGAATACAACGGATTTCAAGTGACCCCATAGAAAGAAATCGAGAAGTGTCAGATCTCGTGAACTAGGTGGCCGTTCAATCCACTGCTCCACATAATTCTTATTCAACCACTCTCTTCCTGGATGTACATAATGAGGAGGGACATCATCCTGCTGGTGCCGCAAATATTCATTTGAAGAAAGATTTCCATCGACGTCCTTTTGATTTTCCACCTCATGAATTATACGAGACTGTATTCCTCTGTCCAACAGTTCCACATAAATTTCACCATTAAAATTTTCATCAATGAACAGAGGACCAATGATAGTATCGCCTAATACTCCTTTTTTGAGGATATTGTGTATGCCCCTCTCCTATAATGTGAGGATTGATGTCGCTCTAATAACTGCAGTTTTGTTTGTTCACATTGCCATTTAAATACAAGTTTGATAGTTTGTTGGAATCGTTTTCGTGGAAGGAACATAAAAATGCCAAAATATTCAGGTTAAACCATTAATCATTTAGAATTTGA
>JARQZK010005383.1:0-25915 GCA_030704885.1 Cynegetis impunctata | reverse complement strand
AAATTGAAGCTCCCTCTGTTGAGCGAGATTCTGAATGATGAGAATATAATTTTCTGTCATCTTGGAACGCTATCTGGTGGTCAGGTTCCTAATGACTATAATACAGTGATCTGTAAGAACGTGATCTGTAAGAGCGCCCTCTGGTGGCCAGGTTCTTAATTACGATAATACAGTGGTCCGCCATCTTGAAACGTCATCTTGGAACGCCATCTGTTGGTCAGGTTCCAAATTACTATAATACCGTGGTCCACCATCTTGAAACGCCATCTTAGAACTCCATCTGTTGGCCAGGTTCTGAATTACGGGATACCGTGGTCAGCCATCTTGGAAAATGGCCTCCATCCGCAAAATGGCCGACTTCCCGATCATAGCCACGCCCCCGAAGTCGCGCATGCGCAGAACTGACATTTCGGACTTAGAAAAGTTGAAGTGGTCTAGAACGAACCTAGGTACACTTCTAACTTGAATTAATTTTGTTCACTTTTATGGGTTTTTTGAACAAGCAAAACTTTTTATCAAGATTAACATTTTTCTCTAAAACTGAAAATAAAAAAGTTTTTCCTATTGGGCACCCCATCCTTTGACACACTGTATATATATATATATATATATACATATATATTTATATATATATATATATATATATATATATATATATATATATATATATATAAATATATATATATATATATATATATATATATATATATATATATATATATATATATATATATATATATATATATATATATATATATATATATATATATATATATATATATATATATAATCTCTCGATAATTATTAGCAATAACAGGCTTGTTGAATCTTAAAAAAGTTTTGATAAAGCCACGAATGTCGTGGCGAAACGTCAACTTTTTAATAAAATCGAGTTTTTTAAGATTCAACAAGCCTGTTATTGCTAATAATTATCAAGAGATTAGAAATAGTTCACAGGCAACAAAAATTCGAATAAATAATTATATATATATATATATATATATATATATATATATATATATATATATATAGATAAATATATAGTATGATAATAGTATATTATTTCAAAGGAGGAGAAGTGTCACTTTTCATGGCGAGTTTGAGCTTACCCGCCGAACGCAGTGAGGCGGGTAATTGAAAGCGAGCCATGAAAAGTCACTTCTACTCCGAATGAAATATGTTAGTTTATTTTCAAACGTTTTGAAATTCATAAAAATCTGAATATCCATTTTTGAAGTGATTCACATTTACGCACATAATTCTATCCACTTACGATCGTTATGAATTATGGAACGGTTACCACGCAAAATTGATTCTGACAGATATAAAGTAAAGTAATTGATAGTTATAATTCGCAACCTCGTGAGAAGTGGTTGAAACTGAAAATGACGTTTGAATTGGAGAATTTTTTGTTCATGGTTACTAATTCATCTTTTGCATAGTAAGACTTTTCCTGCCGCCGGCCGGAAAAGTGTTGCATAGCAACACTTCTCCTCCTTGGCGGAGAAATAGAACTTTTCGATGATCCTGTCAATCGAGAAATGACGTTATTATTGTACGTTTGAAAATAAAATATTTTATTTTCAAACGTACAATAATAACGTCATTTCTCGATTAACTGGATCATCGAAAAGTTCTATTTCTCCGCCAAGGAGGAGAAGTGTTGCTATGCAACACTTTTTCGGCCGGCGAAAAAATTCTCCAATTCAAACGTCATTTTCACATTCAACCATTTCTCACCACGTTGCGAATTATAACTATCAATTATTATTTTAATTTATATCTGTCAGAATCAATTTTGCGCGGCAACCGTAACTAGGCAAATGTTCCATAATTCATAGCGATCGTCAGTGGATAGAATTATGTGCGTAAACGTGAATCAATCCAAAAATGGATATTCAAATTTTTATGAATTTCAAAACGTTTGAAAATAAAATAACATATTTCATTCGGAGTAGAAGTGACTTCTTATGGCTCGTTTTCAATAAGCTCAAGCTCGCCATGAAAAGTGACACTTCTCCTCCTTATGAAATAATATAGTATTAATGAACTCGAAAAAAACTATGGTAAACATTTTTGTCATCAAATTTATGAATAGCAATTGGGAAATTTAATGTTTATTGAGTATTATGAAATAACGACTAAAAGACTTGAATTTTCAAGATTTTTCACTATTTCATATGAATTCATATATTTTCTGTTAGTGTTCAGTATACATTATATATTGTTAAATATGTATTATCCATTGTTCAATTTTTTATTAGCCAACAAATAAAATGAAGAAAACTCACTCTTTACATGTCAAATAATACACAAATCAATCCGTTTTTATGATTAATTTCTCTTTCTAGTAGGGTAAAACCGGTGTTGTTACTCTTATTCTCCAAAATTGCTTTATCATGAATGATCTTCTTTTCTTCGAACGCATAAGGTACTGTTCCCAAAGTGTTTCCAAAATAATTGGAGAATTTTCAATATTTCTTAGTGATTTCTTTTGATATTGGATTATAATTTATATTTCCGATAATTCTTTTATAAATGTTATACTGAATATTGTTATACTTTTTGAACTGCGTTCACAGCTATACCAACACTTCAACTTCTAGGTATCCAGAAAGTTAGATTATAATACTATGTTTTGATAATGGCATTTGACTGCTCGCTTAACACTTGGGGTGGAACATAGATCATTCATTACGATGTATGTAGATATATATATATATATATATATATATATATATATATATATATATATATATATATATATTATATATATATATATATATATATATATATATATATTTATATATTATATATATATATATATATATATATATATATATATATATATATATATATTATATATATAATATATATATATATATATATATATATATATATATATATATATATATATATATATATATATATATATGTATATTTGAAAAACTTGGTTCACGGAATGAACCGCGTGAAAGATTTGAAAAATCTCGACGTTTCGGCTCCTTTTGCGAAGCCATCTTCAGGAGAATTAGAAGCGGAATAATTCAGAATCGTGGCCTCAATCTGCCTACTCCACGATTCGAATTAGGATGAATCGGAAACAATACGATTGCGTGGTCTCAACCTGCCTACTCCACTAACCGTACTGCTTCCTGTCAACTCTGAAGTCTCAATCTGCCTACTCTTCAGAGTCAACTGACGGGCCGATCGTCGCGTGGCCGTATTTATAGGGGAGGAGGGCGGGTACTCACGCTCATCAGTGCGGGATGCGCTCTGATTGGGTGTTACATGGCGACCACTGAGAAGTGGTTTCCATGCTGATGGGAGTCTGTGACTGTCATCTCTGGTGTTTAAACAATTTGGACGTTTTTCTATTTCTACAGCTTCACGGAAAATTCGGGATTTGAAAGATCGGACGGGAGCAATAGTTCTTGTATTAGGGAAATCGATAATATGGCCTGTTTGGGTGTGATGTTGGGAAAGGGCGTTGGAGATATCTGAGTGTCTTACTGAAAGTGAATGTTCTTTGGCACGGACCTGAATTCGTCGGTTTGTTTGTCCTATATAAGAACGAGGACAATTGGAACAGGGAATCTCATAAACACCGTGATTTTCGTTAGGAATTTTATCCTTGACGGATCTGACCAGATGGGAGAGTTTTTGTTGAGTGGTGAATATTGTTTTGATGTTCGTGTTTTTAAGAGATCTTGCGATCTTATCTGTTACTCCTTTGATGTAAGGGAGAAATAATTTAGGTGTAGATTCTTGTTCAGTGGGATTGGAAGGAGGTAGAGGTGGGGCGATGTTTGTGTGTTTGCGTATGTTCTTGTTGATTTGATATGTGTTGTAACCGTTCTGTAATAATATATATTTTAGAGTATTGAGTTCTGATTCACGGTGTTCGTCGTCAGATAGTCGAATGGAGCGGTGGATTAGGGTATTAACTACAGAGTTAAGTTGAGAAGGATGGTGGTGAGACTGGGCGTTCAGATAACGGTTTGTATGGGTAGGTTTACGATAAACTGAATAGGAGAAGCCTTGGGATGGAAGTTTTTTGACCATGACATCGAGGAATGGCAGAGACCCATCGTTTTCCACTTCCATTGTGAATTGGATACTTGGATGTATGCCATTCAAATGATTACAGAAGTGGAGCAACGAGTCTCCGCTATGGGGCCAGATCGCAAAGACACCGTCTACATAACGTAGCCAGCATGATGGTTTAAGGTCGAATGACGAGAGAGCTTGGGTTTCGAAATGTTCCATGAAAATGTTGGCTATGACGGGGGAGAGAGGGGATCCCATTGGGGCTCCCTTAATTTGTCTGAAGAAATTGCCTTGAAAGATGAAGTAAGTGTTGGCCATGCAGTGTTTGATCAGAGATAGGTTGTCTGGGGATATTTGATGTTTCTTGTCTAGGATGGAAAGTGTTTCTTCAATGGGGATATTCGTAAATAAGGAGATAATATCAAAACTAACGAGGAGATCAGTTGGGGTAATATCAATACTTTTGAGGAGTTCTATGAAGTGAAAAGAGTTTTTGACGTATGACTGGGTTTGTTCGGCAAGGGGTTGAAGGGTTTTGGCGAGATATTTCGCAAGAGGATGTGTTGGACAATTGTAAGCGCTGACAATGGGTCGAAGTGGAATATTAGGCTTGTGAACTTTGGGTAGACCATAAATTCGAGGGGTTCTTGAAGATTTTTCCCTTGGGATTAGAGACTTTTTTATTTCAGTTGGGAGATTCGATTGGTTGATACGAGATTTTGTGGTTTTCTCCAGGTATGTTGTCGGGTCATGAGGGATACGCTTATAGTCGGGGGTGTCTAGAAGATTGGACATTTTATCGAGGTAAGAAGAAGTGTTAAGAATGACAGTGGCATTGCCTTTATCGGCTGGGAGGACGACTAGATTTTGGTTATTGTAAAGTTCTTTGAGAGATTGTCTCTCAGAAAAAGTGAGGTTGGGACGGGGTGGCCGACTTATACGAAGAATTTTGGCGATGTCATGCCTGGCAGTTTCCGCTTGATCTGTTGGAAGATGGGAAATTGCTTCTTCTGTTTGGGAGATAATAGTTTCTATGGGGATGGATTTAGGTGTGATGGAATAGTTGAAACCTTTCGAGAGTGCTTTTGTCGCGATCTCGGAAATTGGGGTGTCAGAATAATTGTGAACAATGGAGGAGGTATGAGATGAAGATGATTTTTGTGGTTTTTGGGAATTGATGAGTTTGGCTAGTTTATTTTTCTGGGTTAGGGTCTTTTGGTCGGAAAGATGTTGTACCTTGGAGTTGGATAGGCGATCAAAAGTATCCCATAGGATTGGATGGACGTGGAAAGAGTGAAGGTGATGGAAAGTTTTGAGAAGTAGTTCGTTAGTGTGATTTAGGTTGCGTCTGGTAGTGTGAATGAGATTCCCTGTTCCAATTGTCCTCGTTCTTATATAGGACAAACAAACCGACGAATTCAGGTCCGTGCCAAAGAACATTCACTTTCAGTAAGACACACAGATATCTCCAACGCCCTTTCCCAACATCACACCCAAACAGGCCATATTATCGATTTCCCTAATACAAGAACTATTGCTTTCGTCCGATCTTTCAAATCCCGAATTTTCCGTGAAGCTGTAGAAATAGAAAAACGTCCAAATTGTTTAAACACCAGAGATGACAGTCACAGACTCCCATCAGCATGGAAACCACTTCTCAGTGGTCGCCATGTAACACCCAATCAGAGCGCATCCCGCACTGATGAGCGTGAGTACCCGCCCTCCTCCCCTATAAATACGGCCACGCGACGATCGGCCCGTCAGTTGACTCTGAAGAGTAGGCAGATTGAGACTTCAGAGTTGACAGGAAGCAGTACGGTTAGTGGAGTAGGCAGGTTGAGACCACGCAATCGTATTGTTTCCGATTCATCCTAATTCGAATCGTGGAGTAGGCAGATTGAGGCCACGATTCTTAATTATTCCCCTTCTAATTCTCCTCAAGATGGCTTCGCAAAAGGAGCCGAAACGTCGAGATTTTTCAAATCTTTCACGCGGTTCATTCCGTGAACCAAGTTTTTCAAATACTTCCGACCGCGGAAATCTTTCTGAACATATAAATATATATATATATATATATATATATCTATTGAAATGTTAAATTTTTTTGGGCTTACCTTGCGATTCTTGAGAAAGCAATTTTATTGTTGGGTTGTGTGGGGGGGGGAGTCACTAGGAGTTTAACTCCAAGTTTGTGGGGTTGCAACCCTTGTCCCGCGGTCGCAATATTAGAAAAAGGGATGCAAACGTCTTTTTCGCTATATCTCCCGAACTATGCATCCCACAAAAATGTTGCTGAAACATAAATTGTAGCAAACTGCTTTGTCTACAATCTTGTTCATATAATTTTTTTCAATAAAATGACAAATAAAAAAGTTATTAACAAAAATATGAGAAAATTTCTCAACAAATTTTTGTTTGTTATATAACTGCTTTATTTTTCATTCCACGACCAAATGACTTCAGACCAATCTCATAAAGCATATTCCAACCAACGTTCTGACCTACAATTTCTTTAGATTCAAGGAATTTATGGGCGCTCCAAAGTCGACCAGGTTCTTACTACTCGCAATAATCCGGTAACTAAAAAACGTCTGCCTTACTTTTTTATTTTCATACATCGTTTTTAATATCTTTCTTAACATTTATATATTATTAATTACCTAAAAGTGACCCTTTCCCCACCACCTATGAGATAGAGCCTGTAGGCGCGTTTCTTTCAATGTGGTATTCCCAGTAGTCCTGAATAAATGAATGTTTATTTGCATGTCTTACATGAACATCCGCATGTTTACACTTGTCAGGTTGAAATATGTAATATAAATACAGTATAAAAGAATGTTCAAATAATCAAAATAAATTACTATAGTATCCACGCAAATCCACGGATAACTTTCAGGTGAGATAATCTTGGAGATTATTATATATTTACTATTTTTTACAGCTATTCTTATTGGATGGTCCAGGCTGCTGTTCATGATCTAATTCAGTTTCTAAAGTGAATATTTGGGAATTGACAGGAGCTAAAATGGGAGTCATTGTTTGAAATTCATATTCGAATTCATTTTCCTCCATTAATTTTCATAACTCAATGATGTTAGTTCAGGTTTCTCCAGAACATTTGATGCACACTGCAGAGCATTTCAGGCCTGCTTTTTGTTGTATTTAAGGAAGGATACGGGAGAAAATAAGAACAAGTAGTTCTCCTGTGAAGCTTCGTAGAAGACTGCCACAGCGCCCACAGCTAATTTATTATCTAACAGAAGTGGAATGGTCGTACCACTTACAAAGAGATGGAAGCACATATTAATTTTGTTAATATAATTCAACACCCCCACTTATTAACAAAATTTCATAAACAACATGTTAACTACACACTATTAAAACCCAAATATTTTAACAATAGAATGTTTATCATAACTTTATCCTTTGGTCAACAAATCAGCAGGCATGAGATCAGTTGGCATGTATTCAATCTCAATGTGCTTACTAGAAACGAATTCTCTATAGACTTTTAGGATATGCATATTAGGATTTTCGGACACAAGTTTTGCTATAGTTTTGATTTTCTCAGCCTTTATGTTTTTTGGGTCGCTGAACACAAATTTGGAGTTTGCTGGCAGAAATTTTGCCCGGAACTTTGACTTTTGGGCACTTTTTGACCAAAATTTTTTCAGTTTTCGCCTATATCTCAAAAGAAAGCAATTTTTTGAAATTAAAGTAGACAAAATTGCCTGCATTTCTTATACGAAACGTTTTTTTTGTGAGACTAACCGTTTTGCCGCTAGAGTGCGCTCAAAAAGAGCTATATTTCCATATCCAGTATATTCCGTTTACGCGAAAATCGACCTTGCTGTGATACTTAACTGTTGCAAAAATGTATTACATTGTACAATTTATATTATATAACATTCTTCATAAATATGTTTTTTTTGGGGAGACTAAACCAGTGATTCTGAATCACTGTGCCGCGGTATTTTTGTGTGTCCCAAAATGCTTAAAGTGTGCTGTCAAATTTTGGAAATGTTTATTCAAGAAAAAAAATCTATCTCAAATTCCTTATCAAAAATATTCTTATTATTTACTTGTTGTTAATCTCTTATAAACGTACTGTTGTTTTTGCAGTACATATTATTTTATTTTAAATTCGAAATTATTATTATTAACTATTTTACACTGTCTATTATAATTTAAACAACTTTCAAAATTATCTTTTTCTTCGAGTGTCTCCAAATTTTGAAACCGTTAAAATGTGCTGCGACAAAAAAAAAGTTGACAATCACTGGAGCAGTATACCTTACATAAATAATAAATATAGGAAAAGTAATTAAAAAATGGACACAAACGAACAAGTGTTTTATAATACACAGCCATCAGTAAAATTAAGAATAATATAATAATTGTTGGCAACGATGAATAACTTCCGTCATAAATTGGACTGCCTTAATCATCTGAAACAAACAGGAGAGGCTATTTTATGGATTTATTGATAGACGAGTTGTGTAATCTGCTCATGTTTACTGTTGACTATAATATTATACTTACCTTCGTTTTTCAAAGAACTGTCACATCCTCTTCAGTCTGTTCGTCTGAAATCCTTATTTCGGTGGACGCTCTGTAACGAATAGAAGATATGGGTTAGCTTGTACATTCATATTAAGTAATTAAATCAGGTACTGTTATGATTCAAGGGTGAGAATGTGATCTTTTTGGGAAAGAAATTCAACAACTGGCGAGAAAGTGAAGCCTAGTTCGCCCTGAACTTCGACGTCGAATGATCCGTCCTCGAAACTTGTGACTTCTGTTTCGATTGTTACATTATTGCACGAACCCTCAGAGTTGATGCAAAGATGGGTAGATTCGAGACCAGCTTTTTGCAGCTGCATGCTTTTGCGCAGGTCTTGGAGCATCTGCATGATACCAGACGCAGCAGTTTGGGAGGAGCAGGGGCTTGTAGAGAGGTGATCGGTTCCAGGCCATTTGTTGTTCGTTTCCCACCCCAATCTTCGGCATTTTTATCAACCCCTAGCCATTTCTGCACCTTGTGATACACCCTGAAACTGTGTTGTGCAGCTGCAGCTGCTGATGGTGGTAGTGCAGCAATTTTTGATGAGGTCTTGAAAGCTGCCTTTTTATAATTCATATACCTCAGACGGTTTATCGATGGTTCACTCCTTCCTGTGTACCCGTACACATTGACCAGCAATTTCTCCCCTGCTGCTGCAATGCTTTCTGGAGTTGCTTCGGGGTTTTTAAACACACATATATCATCGGCAAGGTGGGGGTTTTTGGTGAGAGTTTTCACAAACTTCAACTAACCTTGATTGTATGGTGCCGAAGTTGTGTCACATCCACTCATCGCGAGAAGAAAGATGTATTCTTTGACGGTTTTATTCTCCAGAGCGTGGCCAGGAAAGTAGGTGGTTAGAGGAACGTTTCCCCGTCCTGGCTTCAGGAAAAATACATTTTCTTGTTGGCAAAGACCCGTGAGGATTACTAACAGTAATGTCGATGTCCTCTCCAACTACCACCACAGTCTCAGAACATTCAGCTAAAGACAAGGCTTCATTCACAATGACACTGTCAGCATCTTCCGTGTCCTGTCTGCATTGCATTCCCCGAAAGTGTAGCTTGGCAATGATCATGGAAATTAACTTTCTTTTGTTGTTCGTATTGGCCCGGAATTTTTGTTGCTTCATCGTCGGTGTCATGTTCTCATCGAAGAGTATATCAGCGGAAATTGTTTTCATTGGCCTCTTCATCCGTTCAGCACTTTTTGTTCCACCGTTCGTACCGTCAGGATATCCATCGAAAACAATCACCGTCTGAGGGGCATAGATGTTAGTGACATAGTCAAAATACGTGTTGCATATTGCAGAGAAGGGTTGATTCTCGTGCCAGACAATTTTGTGCAATAGGAACCCATCGTCGATAACATATTGAACCTTTCCGAAGAACTTCTTTTGTGTAGGCGCAAATACTTTGTATAGCAGATTTGGTTCCTTTTCTCAGACCGTTTTCAAATAGGGAGGAGTACGGGCCCAGGTCGTATGATAAGAAGAATTCGAGTTCTTCATCACAATTTTCTGCCACACTGATGCGTTGGAACAGTGTGGTCGGATTAATAGGGAAAATGTCGTTGCCTACTTTGATGGCATTCTTCATTATTGCAAGAGGTTGGACTTGGTCACTCCTTTGAAATTTGACATCACCAAAGCTGAAGTTTTTAACACATCTTTCGATGCCCTTCATGCCTTTCTCCCACGCCTCATGACAATTTACACTCTCATCACCAAGAATGCCTGTACTCAGAGAAAATAATTTAGGGATTTCCGGGAATGGAAAGTGTTCCTGCAACCACACATACATCTTGGCACAATCCTTATCATCCCGAATAGAGCTTGCACTTGATAGGCTTTGATGTTGATGGAATTGAATTAGAGGAATGATTTAAAAGAAGCTAAGAAACTCAAAATACTTTTATTTCATCAACACTAACAGTTCTTATAATATTGTTTTTACAAAAGAACATCTGTCATGAAAATGGATTACATGATTTATAGAAAGCATATATCAACACTCCCACTTAATCCATGTTCATGATAAACTCAACTGAAATGAAAAACATTCAAAAGAATGTAAAGGTAGTCCCTTAGTGAAAATGTCAGCAAGTTGGTTTTGCGACGAAATATATCTCAACATGATTTGACTTGAATCAAGAGCCTCTCGAATGAAATTATATTTCACATCTATATGTTTCAATCTTTGATGTTTTCTGTGTCCAGTAGCAATTTTGATACATGACTGATTATCTTCATAAATTATTGTTGCTTCAGATAATACAACATTCATCTCATTCAACAATCCTCTCAACCAAAGACATTCACTTATTGCTGCTGCAAGAGCATTATATTCTGCCTCAGCAGTAGAGAGTGCAACTGTTGATTGTCTTCTGGTAGACCAAGAAACAGTAGAACCAAAAAATTTGAAAATATATCCGGAAGTAGATTTCCGATCTTGTATATCATTTGCGAAATCTGCATCACAAAAACCTATAAGAACATCACATTCGTTTTTGATGAAAGTAAGACTGAGATCTTTCGAACGTTTAAGATATCTCAAAACTCTTTTCAAATGAGACCAATGTTGATCTTTTGCCTTCGATTGGAAACGACTGAGGAAATTAACCGAAAAACAAAGATTAGTTCTAGAATTCACCATCAAATACATTAAACACCCTACAACTTCCCTATACGGATATTTAGTTGATGGTCCCATTTCTTTTTCTAGTCTCAAAATGGAAAGATTTTTCTGAATAGCCAAAACCAACAAAATTCGAATGGTAATTATATTTGCTACAGGAGCATAGGTCTCATGATAATCATAACCATATTTCTGGCTGTAACCCTTTGCAACTAACCTTGCCTTATACCTAATTTGATTTTTGTTGGAGTCTACATTTTTAATCGTGAAGACCCATCTACAGTCAACTATCTTTCTTTCTTCTGGTTTTGGAACAAGTGTCCACGTTTCATTTTCATGAAGTGACTCCAATTCTTCCTTCATTGCCGACTCCCACTGTTTTCGACATGGATGATTTTTAACTTCATCATTAGACAATGTTACATCATTTACAAATCCTTCAGCTGAAAGAGCAAATAATACCGGATCTTCGGAAAAAGAAAAATAGTTTTCACAGGATGAAGCAAAATGTGAGATCATTTAAAAATCTTTATGCCAATAAGGAGATTTTCTGACTCGTGATGTATTTTCCGATGATACATGATGGTTGTCTCTACCATCTTCATTAACAGATAATTCTGGTTCTCTATAAATATTCTCACTACTCTCATTATCACACATAGCCATTTCTCCAGGTTCTGTTTCATTTCCAATATTAATCACAGAACACAACTCATTCCTTTCCTTTTCAGCAACAATCAAAAATTGTTTTTCAAAATTGCTCATGCAGTCAATGTCCATTGACTCATCAAATATCACATCTCTTCCAATCCTCACACATTCATTTTCACAATCCCACAATCTGTATCCATTCAAAGTGTAACCAATCATTAAACATGTCAAACTCTTCTGATCAAATTTACTATTTCGAAATTGTTTAGGTTTGTGAAGATATGTTTTACAACCGAATATACGCAAATTTGATAGATTTGGTTTCTTACCATACCACATTTCGGATGGTGTCTGCTTTTCAATAGCTGACGTGGGAGATCTATTCAACAGATATGCCGCTGTTCTCACCGCTTCACCCCAAAATTTTTTATTCAGATGTGAACCAATAACCATAGAACGCGCCTTTTCAACCAGCGACCTATTCAATCTTTCAGCATGACCATTTTGTTCTGGAGAATATGGAACAGTATTATAATCAATAACAATTCCATTCGAATCGCAAAAATCTCTGAATTTTCTGGAAACATATTCTCCCCCATTGTCGCACCTCAGTTTCAAAATTGGTTTGCCTAAATATGCTGTTGTCATGTTTTTAAAAGATTTGAAATATCTCAATACCTCAGATTTTGAAGACAATAAATATACCATGCAGAAATGAGAAAAATCATCAAAAAATGTTAAGAAATACCTTTTATTATCCCATGTAGAGGGTGTTATTGGACCACATACATCTGTATGAACAATTTCTAGGGGCCTTGTTGCTCTAGTTCTATAACCTTTATACGGCAATTTATGTTGTTTAGCTTTCACACAACTTTCACACAATTTTTCTCCAATCACACCGTTCAGTTCAAAACCTTCTACCATGTGTTCCAATTTTCTGGTATACTGTTCATTTAAATGACCAAGCCGTTGATGCCATAAATCATAATTATTACTTGCAGCAATATTACTTTCATTCAAATTTATGAAAACATCGAAAATTATCTCATATAGTGAGTTTTTTTTGAAACCCCTTACCAAAATTACATTATCTTTCAATATGCTTACTTCATTATTATTAAATACCACCTTGTAGCCATTTTCTTCAATTCTACCTACTGACAGAAGATTCTTTCTTAAATTGGGTACATAAATGACATTATCAATTGTACAAATACGTTTAACACTTTTAACATTATTTGATACCCTCATATATCCTACATGTGTACCTTCTAAATCTTGACCAGCTTCAGCAACACCTATTTTTAAAGGATTTTTCAGCTTCCGTACTCCTCTTAACAACTCAATATCGTTGACAAGATGATCGGACGCTCCTGAATCTACACACCATGATAATTTTCTTGAAGCATCTATTGAACAATCTCCTTGTGTCATGAACACTACAGCTGCTTCTACATCCTTTTCTGATTCAGCATCTTTAGACATATGTGCTTGCTTCTTTTTCTGCCAAGGTTTCCTCGAAAAACGATTTTTCATTATGTTAGGACATTCACTACGCCAATGTCCAACTTCATTGCATCCAAAACATCGTACTTCATTTCTTCGATTATGTAGCTTGGAACCAAAAGCACTACCATTATTGTCCTCGTGGACAGTCATATGTCGTCTTTTTGCTTCTTCATCCAAAAGCCGCCCTTTTACAAAATCAAGGGTTATTTTATCGTTTGATGGAGTTTCAATAGCGGTGACAACTATTTTGAATGATTCTGGTAGTGTTAGTAGTAAAATACAAGCTAGCATTTCTTCTTCCAATTTTCCTCCAGATGATTTAATTTGGCGTACGATATCATCAAATTTCACCAAATGTGTTTCCATTGACATACCCTCATCATATTTCAATGTCAATAAATTCCTTAGCAGAAAAAGTCTATTAGAGATCCCTTTTCTTTCGAATGTAGACACAAGTTTATCCCACTTTTCTTTTGCTGTGTATCCCTCTCGAACATATTCTAAATGCGTATCAGCAACACACTGGACTATAATTGACTTAGCTTTACTATCTTTTTTATCAAAAATCTTTCTCTCATCGTCTTTTTCTGGCCGAAGTTCGGTAATACATTTCAAAACGTCATATTCTTCTAAAATCGTTTCTACTCGAAACTTCCAGTTACTAAAATCGGAGCCTCGAAAAAGACTTATACCATACTTGTCCATAGTTCTCTCGGCCATTACATTAATACCTCATCTGGGCCCATAACCAATTGAATTAGAGAAATGATTTAAAAGAAGCTAAGAAACTCAAAATACTTTTATTTCATCAACACTAACAGTTCTTATAATATTGTTTTTACAAAAGAACATCTGTCATGAAAATGGATTACATGATTTATAGAAAGCATATATCAACAGATGGGAAGTCTCAAATGAAACGACAAAGTAGTTTTCTATTTGCTCACAAACATGCTGCCCAGCAGTGAATGACATGGTCCATCTGGTTTGAATACTGTCTTGTACCCCACGCCCATGAGTTAGCCCTCCTTGCACCTTCAGGCTCCGCCTTAGAAACTGCTCAATGACCATATCGGTCCACGTTCCTGACCAAAATTTGTTAGCAGTACGTCGTACCGTAAAAAAGCTTTCAGAGTGTGATACTCATCAAGAGACATTGTTGTTTTTTAAGTTTATCATATCCTGGAGATACAAGTGAACGCATTTTTAGTAATGGAGGTGCCCTGAGGCATGAAAATACGGCAGGATTCTCCAGACTGTTTCCAGGTGCAACTTCCAATTTCCTGTCCTTTCAGCCAGAATGAATAGTTTAACATGGTTGACCATCTCGATATACTGAACCCAGAGCATGGCGGTAGGACCACGTGTTTTTAGCTGTTCCAGTTGATTAAAAACCTTCTCTCTGAGTTTTCTACATTGCACTGGATCTAGGTGTAGCATAACAGATATATCAAAATCATATAACAATTTAGTTAAAGTTGATTGTAAGTCTGTGGAGAGAGTTATCATTTTTATTGCAATTTGCATCAGTGCAATGTAAGCTAAAATATGGGCCCTCACGGCTCTGTAATAGGCGTGCTTTGTCATCATTTTTTCGTTCGAATTCATCGGATAGCACTAAATCATCCATCCACTACCATTCATTGGGTAACACCGATCCCAAGTAGGACATAAGTAGGTGAAATCCGCCCAGTCGGAGCACCATATTTTTTAGCCTGGGGCCGTTGCTGTTAGCTGCAATGAATCGTGCCTTTAAATACAGGGGTTGGTCGAATGATATGAAGCACCACGTCTGACATTTTGCACGACACTTCTCAACAGATTCCAGCATTGCGGTAAAGATTGTGTCATAATAAAAAGGAGGAGAGTTGATGAAAGTAAGGAAAGCAGTATACGTTTTCTTAAAGGGGAGGTCCTCTGTCGGTTTCCCCATAAATCCACTCCATCCAGGAATAATGCCGTATTTCTTGCGTTTGCTGTACAGCCACATAATTTCAGGATATTTGCTCGGTGATGTTTGAAATTCGATTGGCAGGTCTTTCAACTGGATTTACTTCAGTCCATCATCACCCTGTTTTGCCTCAAAATGTTTTAAAGTCAAATGACCAAATCTTCCAATTACTTCTGCAACTGGTATCTTTGTTAATCTGGTGACGGTGGCACCTGGAGGAACTGCAGAAGCTGGACCAACAGTTAACATCCCTCCCATGACATGAAATGTGTTGTATCCATCAATCATATGAGTGTTGAAATCTGCGTTATCGTAGATAAACTGAATAAAACCCTTGGCACATCATTTTGATTCGGTTTTCAGTGTGGAAGAAATTTCAAACCGTACTGCTTTGACGTAAGTGCAAAACCCCAGCGAACCCAAGAGATCCAATAATTTTCGGGACCCAAACTTTTTATAGATGAATGCTGCTAAACCAACATGCAAATTAGACAAAAATGTTTTATGTTTAACAAGCACTGATGATACAATGAGAAATGGCGTGGCTTTTATTCTTCCACTTCTTCTTGTCCCTGCCTTTTTTTCTATCAACAATTAAAGTAGTCATGAAATGTTTCAAATTTGTGAGAACTACGGCTTCTGTTTTATCCATGAAACGGTCAGGAGCGGCATACTCTTTAACATCGTAAAATTGGGATCTGATGTCATCGCGTATTATTTTGGCTGCTGCTTCGACTATTCGCAGCCTCTCTTCTTCTTCAAATCTACACTTCTGTTGGTGTCATTCAATATCTTCTCCCCTATATTTTTGAAACAAACCACAGTCTGCTTATCCTTCGAAAAGGTAAACAGTATGTCATCACGATACTTTCCTTCGAGTCGAGTTTTCACTGTCCTTTGATCTGGTTTGTAGTCTCCTTTTATTTGGGCCATCAGTTCTTCCATTGAGAACTGGCACTCATCATCACTATTTTCCTTGTATGTGTATATAATATGCTGCATTGCTACATCAATTGCCTGTGCACATGGTCCCCGTCTTTTCTGTTGCCCGTCTGTGTTTGGTGTTCTTTTTCCAATAACATGCTCAATTCAGTTGGAATGTTATCAAAAATTAGTTTGTAAATGTAATGCCATCTATACTTTGATATAGTAACTGGGTAACTGCCATTTTGTTATCTATGTCAAAGAGTTATGAGAATAAAGTTAGTATATAGCGAGATAGCAAACCAAATGGTTGCCTGGTTATTATTTCCCTTAAATTACTCGATTCCTCTAATTTTCAACAGGTTATGGCCCAAGACGGTGAAAAGTGGAAATAGTATAGATAGTTTCGGATTGTTACGCAGATATAGACTGAAAGTGTTTTTATTGCTAGAAGTTTGAACAGTACACTTGTGCTAGTGTGAAACCCAATATGGCCATAGGTTTTCCGAAGTTGATAGGTCGTGATAACTATGAAGAATGGTCTTATGCCATAGAAAACGTTCTCGTGCTAGAAGGACTAATTAAGTGCATTGGTTCTTCAGAAAGTGATCAGGTGCAAAAAGACAAGGCAAAGGCTAAAATTGTGTTATCCCTAGATCCTCTGTTGTACATTCATGTGAGGGAGCTTACAACAGCAAAAGAAGTTTGGGATACACTCACAGAACTTTATGAAAATGAAGGAGTGACAAGAAAAATTGGTTTACTCAAGACATTGATAAATCTGAGACTGGAAAACTGTTCAATTATGCAAGATTATGAGAAGAGTGCGTTTGAAACTTCGCAGAAGCTTGCAAGGACGGGTCTCAAGCTTGACTCAACGTTTGTTGGCTGTTTACTTTTGGCGGGATTGCCAGAACGCTTTGTTAATGGCGTTGGAACATAGCGGTATAGATATTACCACCGAAGCAATCAAGACTGAACTTCTTGATATGCAAGAAGATGGCAGCACCCATAGCAATTCAACTGGTGGCGCTTTTGCTAGTAGATCAAATCGCCCATCGAAATGTCATAATAAACCTAAGGGTCGCCGACATTTTGACAACAAAAACAAAGACAAGTTGAAATTATTTGTTATAGATGCAAACAACCGGGTCATTTTATATCAAATTGCCCTAAAAACAATAAGAATTCTCAGAATAAAGGTGAAGAAAAATCCAAGAGTGCTTTCACAGCAGTTTTGCTTAGTAAGGATTTCAATAATCGTGAGTGGTACCTCGATTCTGGTGCAAGCGTGCACTTAACGTGCAGGCAGGATTGGCTTACTATAAAATGGAACTTTTTATTAGAGAAATTACAGTTGCAGATAACACAAAAATTCCAGTTGAATGTTGTGGAATAGTTGAACTCGCCATGAAGATTGGAAACGAAGATTTCAAAGTGGATGTACAGAAAGTACATTACGTTCCTCAATTAACCACGAATTTATTATCCGTTAGCGAGCTAATAAGAAATAGAAACTTGGTTAAATTCGACAGGGACTGTTGCAAAATATACAACACCAGAAATGTCCTTGTAGCAATGGCTTAAAGCCATTGCTACACTTGGACAATATTTGTTCTAAAGTTAATTAAAATGACATTTTACTTCAATGTAGCTATTGTTTTTGTGCTAAAGCAGCTGTCGACATTGTCGACGTTGACGACGTCACTTAGTAAGTCGACGTCGGCTCTATATTTGACGCGTCAACAACTAATTGTCGACATGACATTCTCGACATCGCCAACCCTGATGGCTTCCTTAAATGATGGTTTGTATAAACTTGATGTTTCAAATAAATATGTGTTTGAAGGACATGCAGTGGCTACATGTGTAAAATGAAAGATGGATTGGTCCAGGGTATTACATAAGATGGAAACACTCAGATTGAAAAGAAGTTTGCTGTGAGGGTAAGCAAACTCGTCAGCCTTTCAAAATGAATAGTAATAGAGCAACATAATTGTTGCGTACACAGTGATGTTGCAGTACCCATGGAGACTACTTCCATAGGGGCATCAAAATATTTCGTTAAATTTCAGGATGATCTTAGTCGTATGTGTTTAGTGTATTTCATGAAAACAAAGAATGAAACTTTCAGGAAGTTCAAATAATTTCAATTCTTAGTTGAAAACCAACTTCATAAAAAAATAAAAATTCTACGCACAGATAATGGTGGCGAATATGAAAATACAGAATTTAAGGAATATTTGAAAAGGCAAGGTATACTTCATCAAACATCTAAAGCTTATACCCCGGAACAAAATGGTGGTTCTGAGAAAATGATTCGATCCTTGGTAGAGGAAGCTAGATGTTTATTGTATAAGAGACAGAAATAGCTTTATTGTCCTATAAAATTACAAAATTTGGTCGACAAAGCACATACCTATAAAAAATTAAAAATAAAATTTAACAATGATAACTAATCAAATAAAACACACTTTCAATCGTTGAACAAAACAAGAATCTATTAAATAGAAGAACAAAATAGAAGAACATTTATCAGTCAATTACTATTAACATATAATAAGAATCAACGTATTTGTCAACAAAACTTATTATACAGACATAAAATTTTGTATATTACAAAAAAAACAAAAAATATTAATATATGTTGCTACTGAATGTGGATCTCAATGGTCTATGTTACATTGTGAAATTCAGTTAGAGAATAGAATTCTGCTACTGAGTAAAATGGCCTCTCCAAAAGAAAAGCCTTAGCCGAACTTCGGATTTTAGCTCCAATGGTAGATGATTGTATAACTTGCCGGTATTGTAGGTAAAGGAGTTTTTTGTTAAGACGGAGGTGGGCGTTATTAAATAAATTTCGGTATCTGAATTTCTTGTGAGATATCTATGATTTGGTATTTCTGAAAAGTTATGAATGTGTTTGCGAACCAAACAGACGACGGATTCGAATATGAATAGTGCAGGAAGAGTCAGAATTTTGAATTTTTTAAAGCAGAATTCGCAATGTGTTCTTCTGTTCAGATCAAACATATAACGAACTGCTCTTTTTTGCAATCTGAAAACAGACTCAAAGTGCAAGAGGCTGCATGAACCCCAATATGGCAAACCATAACGAAGGTGAGATTCGAATAAAGAAAAGTATGTCGATAACGCAGCAGAAATTGAGAGCTCTCTAGAAACCGTTTTAATGGCGAAACATACAGAAGATAATTCTTTTGTTAATATGTTTATATGAGTAGACCATTTGAGCGACTCATCAATATAAAGACCTAAAAACTTCACTGAGTTCACTGTTTGAATTGTTTTATTGTTTAGGGTAAGAGGTTGTAGGGTTCCTCTGTAAGACATTACTACAGTTTTATCTGTGTTGAAACAAAGTCCATTTGAATCAGACCAGGCCTTAATAGCCATCAAATCATTACTTATGATTGACTGTAAGGCTTGTATATCAGAGTTACTCCAAGTTACACTGGTGTCATCAGCAAACAAAGTAATTCTACCACTTATTTTCAAGTCCACAATATCGTTGATGAAAAGAAAATAGAGAATTGGACCTAAAACCGAGCACTGAGGTACTCCACTGTCTATTGGTAGATTTATTCAATTCTTACCATTTGCACTTACTATTTGTTGCCTGTTAGTTAGGTAAGGTTTAAACCATTCTAAAGGAGACCCACGTATGCCATAAAACTGAAGTTTTCGTACTAAAATTGCATGGTTAACACAATCAAAGGCCTTTGCGAAGTCACAAAAAACTGAAGTTGTGAACAGTTTGTCATTGAGTGATGTATATAATTCATTCAGAACCGAAAACTTTGCGTCATTAGTGCATTTTGTGGGTAAGAAGCCATACTGTTGTGCTGTAAGAATATTATGTTTGAAAAGGAAGGGTAAGAGACGGCATTTCATGAGCCTTTCGACTATCTTCGATAAGGTAGGCAATAAAGCAATAGGTCTATAGTTACAAGTTTTAGTTTTTTCTCCACCCTTATGCAGTGGGATAATAATGGCTGTTTTCAGACAATTGGGAAAAAGACCAACTTCAAAAGATTCATTAATCAACGAGACTAAAATGTTGATGGCTGTATCAGGTATGTTTGAAAATAATTTGATGGATAAGCCATCATTTCCACATGAATCTTTATTTTGTATATCGCTTATGGTTTGCATCAGTTCATGTGTGTCAACTGGTCTCAGGATTAAACTGTCCGTAATCTTTTTAAATGGTAGCAGGAAGGAGAGAGCATCACGACTTGGAACTATATTTGAATTGATATTTTTGAATCATGAAGTAGGTTTGGATAAACGCTTCTGGGCAGAAGTAGTAAACACAGCTTGCTACTTAAGAAACAGGTCTGCTGTAGCAAATATTCCAAAGACGCCATATAAAATGTTTTTCAGCCGAAAACCTGATGTAAGCCATGTCAAAATTTTTGGAAGTACTGCCATGACTCATATCCTGAAGGAAAAGAGGAGAAAGTGGGGTAAAAAGTCTGAAAAATTAATCTTAATAGGTTTTTCAGAGACTACGAAGGGGTACAGACTTCACAATCAAAAAACTGGTAAAGTATATACAAGTAGAGACGTTATCATTTTTGAAAAACATGAGGAGACACCAGACATTAACATGGTTCCTGAAAAAAAATATTGGAGAAATTGAAATGGAATGTCGAGATGAAGTAAACGAGATGCCAGTTTCAGTGGGGGATCAGAGCACAGAACAAGAATCTGAAGAAGATGATGAAATTGAGACCAATTTAGAGACTAGGGATGAAGAATATGTCCATCACGGTGAAATCATATCAAACAAATCCGTCAGAAGGTCAAATCGCGGAAAAGTACCAAAGAATTTTGATGATTATGTTACCTATATGTGTTTAAATATTAATTCTGATGATTTCAGTGTGGAAGATATACCACTGAAGGCATCAGAAG
This sequence comes from Cynegetis impunctata, assembly GCA_030704885.1. Lineage (NCBI taxonomy): Eukaryota > Metazoa > Arthropoda > Insecta > Coleoptera > Coccinellidae > Cynegetis > Cynegetis impunctata. The sequence continues at coordinate 4,689 of JARQZK010005383.1, read as the reverse complement.
CACTATCAAGGCCAGATGGTGATGAATGGAAAAGAGCGATGATGGAAGAATTAAGATCATTTGACGAGAATGATAGAAGGGAACTCACAGATGCTCCAGAACAAGGAACTATAGTGGAATGCAAGTGGGTGTACAAAATTATAAACATATCGTGCGAAATTAGTGGCAAAAGGTTTTGCAGAGAGACAGGGCATAGACTATGAAGAGAAATTTGCTCCTGTTATTCGTTTTAGAACACTTAGACTCTTATTGGCATTATCGGTAAATTTTGACTCAGAAATCACCCACCTTGATTTTCAGGAGAGAGATTCTGGTAGGTAAAATTGGAATTCATCAACTAAATTTCATAGAAATCTGTTTTTTTTTGTTATAGGTTGGACAATTGTTGAAATATTGAATTTAGAGATCAACATCAATCGGTATAATCCATTGAGAGCGTCATCATACGTTGAACTACCGACAGGTATCAGTAAGAAGAACTCCATTGTCAATGTCAAGAACACCGACCTTCACTGCTTCGGATGGGCGCTCGTGGCAGGTATTTTTGAACCGGAAGGTCCCAACTATCTACCACAATCATACCCCCATTTCTCACAATATTTTAATTTGAATGATATAGAATTCCCTGTAAAGTTAGATCATATTCCAAAAATTTTGAGTTTGAATGAAAATCTATCAATTAATGTAAACAAATGAAAGTTTCATTTGTCTTTTATGCCGATTTCCAAAGTTTACTAAAGCGACTTGATACAGCTCAGCCAAATCCAGATAGTTCATTCACAATGAAAACATTTTTACACGAGCCATATTCTTGTGGATACTACATGAATTGTTCCTTTGATAATTCACTATCGAATTATGTATCCTACAGGGAAGTTGATCGTTGTGAGAAGTTAATTACATCTTTGGAAACAGATATTCGGGATATTTATTCGAGATAAACGCCCCAATGGATACATATACAGATATTCAAGAAAACAAATTTCAAAAGGCCACAACCTGTCATATTTGTACCAGAGAAATTGTTGATGAATCAATCAAGGTTAGGGATCATGATCATTTGACTGGTTTTTATAGGGGGCCAGCCCACCAAAATTGCAATTTGAATTATAATATTCCAAAATTCATCCCTTGTGTCATACACAACCTCTTTAATTATGATTCGCATTCAATTATTAAAAAACTTTCAGTTAATGGGAAAGAGGTAAAAGTTTTAGGCCAAACAAAAGAAAAGTATATCATATTTTCTGAATATGTTCCTATTGAAGATAATTCGGCAGAGACGAAGCATGAATTCATAGAGCTTAGATTCATAGATTCATTCAAGTTTTCAGCTTTTTCTTCAGATAATTTATCCAATACGTTTAGATAATGAGCAGTGTGAAACATCAAGGAAATATTTTTCGGGTCCTATTGAATTCAGTAGATAATTCATGATAATTTAAGGGATGAACATATTACAATACGAAAATATTTGAGAGCCCATCGCGTTTGGTTCACTTTTAACTGTCAAACTCTAGGAGAATATTCTGATACATATTTAAAATCTGATATTTTATTACTAGCAGATATTTTTGAGAATTTTCGAAATACTTGCTTACATCATTATTCTTTAGACCCTGCACAGTACTTAACACGCCATCATTATGTTGGGACGCTAGGTTGAAAAAACCTGACATCTCATTAGAATTGCTCACTGAAGTAGATATGATACATTTCATTGAGAAAGGTATACGTGGAGGGGTCAGAACATGTGTTAAACGATTCGCCGAGGCTAATAATAAATTTTTACCAAATCATAATCCTAGTAAAGAGTCATCTTATATCATGTATTTAGATGCTACAAATTTATATGGCTATTCAATGAGTCAAAATTTACCAACAGGTGGCTTCTATTGGTTGAATGAAGATGAAATTGAAAATTTAGATATTGAAAATTCAAATAATTCATCACCTGAAGAATATATTTTCGAAGAGAGTATCAGAAACCCTGAAAAACTACATACTATACATAATGACTTGCCGTTTCTCCGTGAAAATTTAATACCCCCAGAAGGAAAATCTCCTAAGCTGATAACTAATCTACAAAATAAAAAAAATTACGTTATTTACTATGAATGCTTAAAACAGTGTTTAGAAAAACAATTTTGAGAAATCATTGATCAAATTACTAATAAATAGCATTTTTGGTAATACAATGGAAAATGTTGAAAACCGGAGGGATATAAAATAAGTTAGTCATTGAGAAAAGGTTGGAAAAAAGTTTGGGGCAGAAACATAAATTACTGAACCGCATTTCAAGGACCGTGAAATATTTAGTGAAAATTTAATAGCGATAGGAATGAACAAAGTTCGCGTCACGTATGATAAGCCCATACATGTGAGATTTTGTACTTTAGAAATTTCGACAACAGTGATCTATAATTTTCTGAAGCAAAAATATGGTAGAAAGTTGTCTTTATTATTAACAGATACTGACTCACTTCTTGTGGAAATATTGACAGAAAATGTTTATGACGACATCAGACAAAGCGCGGAACATTTTGATCTTTCCAATAATCCAGCTAATAATGTGCATAACATTATACCCAATGAGTCAATAATAGGGAAAATTAAAGACGAGTATGCAGGATAAATCATCAAAAGTTTTTATGGGATCGGGACTAAAGCTTACTGTGTTGAACTATTGGATAAAATTGATAAAAAAGCAAAAGGTATCAGAAAACATATAGTTGAGAAAAAAAAAATTTCATTTATCTGACTATAAAAATGTTATCACTAAAAATGATTCTTTATTGTGTGTGATGTCAATATTCAAATCATGTTTGCATGAAATATATACTGAAATGCGTAATAAAGTGGCATTATCAGCCTTTGATGATAAACGCTTTCTATTGAAAAATTCTGTCAGGACTTTGGCATGGGGTCATTATGATGTTGATTGGCATGAAAATATTGATACACTTTTGACAGAACTTCTGAAATATTGTTGACCGAAATTTAATAATCTTTTTGGTTCAGTATCATTAATGTTGATTTTCATTATCTTGTTTTCATAATTTTCAAATATTCTAGTAAATCAATGAACCAAACACACTAGTCATAATTTTTCCTGTTTTTAGTGATTTTATTGTCTTCTTTATTTTATTTGTCTTTGATGTGTGATTGAACAATATATTTATATGATTTTTGTTTCATTTACCACAAGTGTAATAGTTGTGTGAATAAACTATATATATATATATATATATATATATATATATATATATATATATATATATATATATATATATATATATGACTATTATTTTATTTTTTCCATATATAAAATATTTAATACAACTTCAATATTAAGTGTAGTATTTAATCTCGACAATGCAATTGATAGAGTAACAGAATACTCTACCCATAACAAACCATGATTATTGTCAACCCGAGAAGAAATTCGAAAGACATAGTGAACTATAAGGTGCAGAATGTAAAAGGGGTATTTTTGTTGAAGGATCGGGGAAAGTAAAAACCAATACACTAGTCAGTCTGTTGTCACATCCGAATGGTTTACGTTATTTTAATATTTATCTGTATTCAAATTCACTCCATCAACCCAAGTATCAATTTTTAAAAGATGTAGTAAAGCCGATAAAAGATATAAATTATTATGAATATAAAAATGGTGAATTCATAACACCACCAAAAAATGTGCATCCCTATTCAATTGCTGTATTTGATGATGTCGTTTGTGATAATTAAAATATAATCAGAGATTACTTTTCCTTCGAAAGACATTTTAATATTGATTGTTTTTATTTATGTCAAACTTATTCTGCTATACCAAAGCAGCTTATACGGGATAATGCTAATTTAGTTGTGGTATTTTCTCGAGATAGAACGAATCTAAAGCATATATATAATGATCATGTGAATGTCGATATGTCGTACGATGAATTTGTAAAGCTGTGTTCTGAATGATGGAAAGTATCATATGGATTTTGGGTTATTGATAAAGAAAGTGGTATTCACAATGGTCGTTATCGACCACTGCATTATATTATAAATATGAAACACTATAATGATTCAACTTAGCATTAAATAATCAGCATGGATAAAAGCTTGGCTTTAGAACTGGTGAAAGCAAAAAAAAATGTGAGGAAAAAACTACATGGATTGAGACACGATTTAGCCACTTCTCAACTGAGATTTTCACGTTCGATTCGACCATTCACTCAGCCTTTTGAAAGTATATTGACAGAAATTACAAATAGGAAAAGTAAGATGAAATCTGAAATTAAACCAGAAATAAAACCAGAATTGAAATTGATGGAACATGTAGTTACACCAAAAACAGGGAATTTTGAATCAACTCGAAGAATAAGTGATATTTCACGAATGTTTGGTAAAGACGAGAATATCAGTAGTATAGCTGTGTTCGTTCTAGCCCACTTCAACTTTTCTAGTCCGAAATGTCAGTTCTGCGCATGCGCGACTTCGGGGGCGTGGCTATGATCGGGAAGTCGGCCATTTTGCGGAAGTCGGCCATTTTGCGGATGGCGGCCATTTTCCAAGATGGCGGACCACGGTATTATCGTACTTTGGAACCTGACCAACAGATGGCGTTTCAAGATGGCTGACCACAGTATTATCGTAATTTGGAACTTGACCAACAGATGGAGTTCCAAGATGGCGTTTCAA
>JARQZK010005382.1:0-26065 GCA_030704885.1 Cynegetis impunctata | reverse complement strand
ACTGCAACGCTTTAGCACACATGCCATTTCTATTTGTACATCCGAATGAGAATTTCTTCTGATAATTCAATTTGTAACATTGTTAAACGAAATTTCATTCGCTATAAGTCGGTCTAACTGCTCCAGAAAACTTTGCAGAAATATCATCTGAACCAGTGATATCATCATTTAACTTGTTCCAACGACTGTTCGAATTTTCAATTAGGATGAAAAAACTTCAAGCAATGTTCATCGGTTTGGATGGGGTTCGGGGGTGGTGCAAAAACTTTCCAAAAAAAACTGAAGTTTTGATGTGTTGTTGATAATTAACTTATAAATCTTTCTCCACCAGTTCTTAACATTTTCGTTAATACTTCCCCCCCAACTCCCTTTACCAATGTATGAAATTCCAAAAATTTTACTAAATTTTTCGAAATTCCGATAATTTTTTGTGCATCGAGTAAAGCCCCATATGTACTGGAAATGAATAAATAAATATATAAATATATATATATATATATATATATATATATATATATATATATATATCATAAAAATTATCTGAACCAGTGATTTTATCATTTAACTTTTTTCAAAGAGCCAAAAAATGTTCGAATTTTTAATTAGGATGAAAAAACTTCACGCAATGTTTATCAAGTAAATTATCGCTATTCTATATCGCGAAGCGGCAACAAGTGATGGAAAGTAACAACTGCAACGCTTTAGCACACATGCCATTTCTATTTGTACATCCGAATGAGAATTTCTTCTGATAATTCAATTTGAAACATTGTTAAACGAAATTTCATTCGCTATAAGTCGGTATAAGTGCTCCAGAAAACTTTGCAGAAATAAGGATACTCAACAATAATAAATAAGATACCTCTATTTTCTTATCACACTCATAAACCTTCGAAGCAATTTATTTCAAAGGAACTCAACTCACCTTGAGGGAAGAATCCGACACTTCACGAAATAATTGTGATACAAATTGAATGCACGCGTTTATCGCGAAATTAGTTTCAGTAACTTTCTGCGTGGTCTGTTTGAATACTGTTACTACTGAATGAACCAGCGTCGCGACGCTTTCATGATATATAAACTTAGGTTTCCCTGGTTACGGGACGCTTGAGTTGCGTCGACGTTCGTGAACGGGATCTCGAGAAATTCTTGAAATATTTTCAGATTTGGTAAAGATCTAGTAAGTAGCCGAAAACATCCGCAGAGAAAGAGGCTTATTGAAGGATATTTATTTAACTTGGCCTGAAATAAAATAATGTTCCTACGTTGAAGACGATTGAGATAGCCAGGTTTGTGATTTAGGCTGAATCATCATATCCGGATTTTAGTACTTGTGATACAAAATCAACATACTACTATATTAGCCCTTATCATTGTTATCTTAGTTAATACTCTAGAACCCTTTGATAACACTGGATCAATTGAATTTATACGCTGCAGTAATTAGAAGATTATGATAAGGATTGATTTTGTGGTTATTTTATGACATGCTTCGAACTGATGATCATATAAATTTGAATTTTTAGTCGCATTTCCCCCGAAAATAATAGACTATTGCGAGAGTGGTGGTGTTTATATCAGTTTCAGATATCCTGGAACACGATATCCTGGAACACGATATATAATCTCTTGATAATTAAACTTGATTTTATGAAAAAGTTGTCGTTTCGCCACGACATTCGTGACTTTATCAAAACTATTTGATAAAGCCACGAATGTCGTGGCGAAACGTCAACTTTTCAATAAAATCAAGTTTTCTGAGATTCATCAAGCCTGTTATTGCTAATAATTATCAAGAGATAAGAAATAGTTCACAGGCAACAACAATTCGAATAAATAATTATATATATATATATATATATATATATATATATATATATATATACAGTATGTCCACGGATGGGGTTTACAAGAGGACAAATGGACCAAAAATTGAAAGATACGAAAAAAAGTCACTCTTAATAAAAGTTTCATAAAAGATTCATCTTAAGAAATTTAAATTTTTGTATACAGGGTGGGTACAAACTGCAGAAATGTTATTTTCCTTAAGACTAAACATACCTTATTTTGAAAGTTACGAAAAAAAATCACACTTAATAAACATTTTTACTTGTCTAGAAAATACGATTCATCATAAGAAACTTTAATTTTTTTATACAGGGTGGGTACAAACTGAAAAAATGTTATTTTGCTTAAGTGTAAACATACCTTATTTTGAAAGTTATGAAAAAAGTCCCTCTTAGTCAACGTTTTTGCCTGTCTAGAAAATACGATTCATCATAAGAAACTTCAATTTTTTTATGCAGGGTGGGTACAAACTGAATGAATGTTATTTAGCTTAAGAGTAAACATACCTCATTTTGAAAATTATGAAAAAAAGTCCCTCTTAATTAACGTTTCTGCTTGTCTAGAAAATACGATTCATCAAAAGAAACTTCAATTATTTTAATACAGGGTGGGTAAAAACTGCAAAAATGTAATTTTCCTTAAGACTGAACATACCTTATTTTGAAAGTTACGAAAAATTTCACTCTTAATAAACGTTTTTAATTGATGAAGTAATTATTATAATACGACATTTTTATTAACATGAAAATAATACGATAACGATCTCATAATTCAAAAACTCCACCGTCATACTCAACACATTTTTCTAATTGCTTTTTCAAATAAGTGAAAGATTTTCTGATTTCTTCCTGACATATCAATTGGATAGCCTGAATAATTCTGCCCTTATCACTTCAATACCATTTGGTACTGCGGTAGCAAAAACAATTTGTTTCAAACGGCCCCATAAAATCATATCGGCAAAGGTTAAGTCGGGGCTTCTTGGGGGCCACAAAACTAGGCCATTCCTGCCAATCCACCTCGATCCAAATCTGCGGTTAAGCCATTCTCTAACCTCACGAGCGAAATGAGCTGGACGACCATCTTGGTGAAAATACATATTTTGTCGAAAATTTAATGGTAGATTTTCGAGTTCAACATTGAAAAATGTATCCAGCATTTCTAAATATGATATTCTATTGCACGTGTTATCAAGAAAATATAGCCCTATGATGCCATGGATGGATATCGCGCACCACACGTTCACTTTTTTGAAATATTGTCTTCTCGCCATAACTCTGAATTCGGGATTTTCTAAAGACCAGTACCTAAGGTGCTGGGTTACAACGGTTCCATTGGTAGAAAATGTACTTTCATCAGAAAACATGATATATTTATAAACACCAACATTTCCACTTAAATTTTTTTCTCTCATCCACAAGCAAAAATCAAGTCGTTTCGCCTCATATACCTCTTCCAATCTTTGATTAAAGTGCGTTTTATACGGATACAATTTATTTGCTATAATGATCTTTTTTTTTTCACAACTTCCAACTGAATATTATTTTAACTAGGTTCACCTGTCAGAGGTGAGCCAGAGAAATAATTTTTACATAGGTAAACCTTTTAATGAATTGTTCTAGTTCGGTTTGTTGTGTAGAAAACACATTCATTAAAAGTGACCTCTTTTCATAACTTTCAAAATAAGCTAATTTTACTCTCAAGCAAAATAACATTTTTGTAGTTTATACCTATCCTGTATGAAAAAAATTAAAGTTTCTTATGATGAATCGTATTTTTTAGACAAACAGAAATGTTTAAGAGTGACTTTTTCTCGTAACTTTAAAAAAAAGGTATGTTTACTCTTAAGCAAAATAACATTTTTGCAGTTTGTACCCACCCTGTATCAAAAAATTTAAGTTTCTTATGATGAATCGTATTTTCTAGACAAGCAGAAACGTTTATTAAGAGTGAATTTTCTTCTTAAATTTCAAAAAGAGGTATGTTTACTCTTAAGCAAAAAAACATTTTTGCAGTGTATACCCACCCTGTATAAAAAAATTAAAATTTCTTATGATGAATCGTATTTTCTAGACAATCAGAAACGTTTATTAAGAGCGACTTTTTTCGTATCTTTCAATTTTTAGTCCATTTGTCCTCTTGTAAACCCTATCCGTGGACATACTGTATATATATATATATATATATTTTTTTTTTTTATTATTCATTTACTTAGTTTGGTGTTATGTTTGACTGCGACTTTATGGTCTATTGTACCCCCCCTCCACCAGAGCTTTTGTCTCTACTATGCCATCTAACTACAGCTCGCTTTCTAGTTCCAGAGTATTAATAAACTCCAATTTCTGGGAAGGCTTCAAGGAGGATATGTCCTTACTCCTACAAGTTTCTCGACCAAAGCATTCCTTTCGTTGGCTTGCAATGGCGAGGCATTCTGTAGCTAGGTAAATAGGAGTTTCCTCCTCCTACCCACAGAATCTACACTCGTCAGTTTCTGATGAACCCATTCTCATTAGATTTTTCCTGAGGTGACAGTGTCCTGTAAGAAAGCCAGTGAGGAGGTGTAGTTTATTCTTACTGAGATCCAGATATCCTCTGAATCTTGCAATTTTAAAGTTCCAGAGGAACTTTTTGGAGTGATCCATCCCTGGAAGATTTCGCCAGAGTGTTTCTCTTTTGGTTTCCTCCTTCTCCCGAAACTCTATCTTACAGATGTATTTTCCTATACCACAGAAAGGTTCTTGGCATGTAAATGGCGTTCGTGCTCCTTTTCTGTCGAGTAAATCGGCCCCTTCATTTCCCTTGATTCCCGAGTGACCGGGAGCCCAGACTAAAGGGACCCTATTAGTTTCTTACCAATTTCATTGAGTTTCCTTTGGCACTCCCATATCAACTTTGAATCGATTAAACGGGAGCTCAGTGCTTTTATAGCCGCTTGACTATCAGAATGGAAAGCTATGTTGCATTTATGATAGTTTCTTTCTAGGTTCATATCTACCTATTTCCAATATTTCTGCCTAAAAGACGCTCGAATAGGAGCAAAGCGACAGTGCGCACTTGGTGTCTGCCCCATATGCACCAGCGCCAGCTCCTGTAGTGGTTTTTGAACCGTCTGTGTACCATTTTATGATATTGTCTTTGAAACTTTGCGTGGTGAATTCCCTTCCCCATTCTTTCGTTTTACTTAGCATCGTAGTGAAGTTCTTCTCAATGCTTACTTTATTTACCATTACATCACTAGGAAAGTTAGCTCATTAGAAAAAATTGTAAATTAATTGTAATTGGTCCGAGAGGACCAGGCTGTCTGTCTTTTAATTCTCTCACCAGCTGTGCCCTCCTTAGATATTCTTAGGATGGCCTCATTGGCTAACCTGTCAATCACTAGATGAAGAGATGTGAGATCTTAATGATCTCAAGTACTCTTGTTGGATATGATCTCATTGCTCCCGAAGTACACACACAGGCCAGCCTTTGCACTCTGTCGAGCATTTTCATTGTACTTGTATTACCTGCTTTGGAATGCCAGACTACTGCCCCATAATCAATTATTGGTCTCACAACCATGACGTACATTCATCGAAGTATTTTGGGGTTATAGCCCCTATTCTTACCAGATAGTCTTTTACACTCCTTTAGATCCCTTGCTGCTTTACTAGCAACGATATCAATATGTTTGTTCCACAGAAGCTTGCTGTCCAGGGTTGTTCCCAGATATTCAACTTCAGACTTCCATTCTATGGTATCTCCATTAAATAGGAGGGATTTCATGGCCGCAAGTTTTCTTTTCCGGGTAAAGGGCATTACTGTAGTCTTGGTTGGGTTAATATTCAGCCCCACTGACAAGCACCACTGCTCAATAGTTCTGAGGCCCTCCTATAGTAAATCATATAGGGTACCCTCCTATAGTAAATCACATAGGGTACCCTCATATTTACCTCTAACTATTAAGACTATATCATCAGCATAGCCTTCACATTCAAAGCCATGCTTCGCTAGTCTATGTAGAAGTTTATCAACTACAAGGCTCCATAGAGGTGGATATATTACTCCATCCTGAGGTGTCCCCCGAGTGGATTCGACAGAGATGGATTTATTAGCCACCGGTGTCTCAGCTGTCCTCGTCGTCAACACTTCATACATCCATCGTACAATGGAATCATTTACCCCTCGCCTTCTGAGTGCTTCTCTGACAGACACATTTGTTGTGTTGTCAAAAGCCCCAGATATATCCAGGAAAGCACACATTGCGGTTCCTTTGTTATTAAGAGTTCTCTGGATTACTTCAGTCACCTGATACAGAGCGGTCTCTATTGATCGTCCCGCCCGGTAGGCATGCTGACATTTGTGAAGTGGTGTATTCTCCAGATTCTCTGTTCTAATGTAGTTATCCACTACTTTCTCTATCGTTTTAAGTAAAAACGATGTTAGGCAGATGGGTTTGAAAGATCTAGGGTCAGTCCCGTTTTTTGTCCTTATTTTTGGAATGAATGCCCTTCTCCATTCATAAGGTGTTTGACCCAATGCCAAGCTGCTTCTTGTTATCTTCAGCAGATGGGGAAGAATCTCTTCTACCCCTTTCTGCCCGAACCGAAATTTCAGTTGACATCCCTCTGCCTTCAGACCTTCCTCCGATTGGTGATCAATCTCAATCGTGAGGATTGTTTCTTTCCCCAATTTTCTGGACCTCAGAATTTTCCATACCTCAGTGCTGAAGTTGGAATTTTGCACCTCAACCAGTCGGATGATTTTCTCCGATAGGTAGGTCTTGAAATGACGTCTCCGCTCAGCGCTGGTAGCGCTGAGCAGAATCCTTCCCAAGATTTTAGTTTTGGAACTGACTTCATCAGCCAGTCCACCGTTCCTTGAGATCCACAGTCCACCAGCATCATTCCACAGCGAAAATGGACACCGGTCAAGTAGATCTCCCTCTCCTTGCTTGGGCACATCTCCTCCACTAGTGTGTTTTTCAATGAGTTGAGTTGCCCGACTTCCAGGATAGCTCTATGGTAGTCCTTGGGCACTACTCCCACCCTAGTGGCCTTCCCTGCCTTAACAGCTGCTTGCCCGGTTTTTGCTTCAGCTGTTTTTTGTTTTTTCGGCGAAGGCCGCTGAGGAGGTGTTACAAGCACCGGGCCTCTCTTACTGTGCTTTCTTCCAGTAGGTATTTCCTTCGGGGCTGAGCACTGGACAGCCTGCTCCCTACCCTCCTCAGGTTTTAGCCCCTGATGGAGGAGTCGCAGGTACTTCTGCACCCCTGCTTCACAGAGTCCTTTCCTCAGTGGATCGTCCCTGCCTCCTGGTTGTCCCAATTTGGGAAGATCAAACGGTAGTCACTTTTTCTTAGGCCGTCTGACCTTAATCCTCTCTGAAGGGTGACTGGATGAGGAAGTGGAGGCTTTCTTTACTCCTTCTCCAATAGTTTTCGTCTTTTTACTATCCATATGTGGTCCAATGAGTACTTAGGGTCGAGACGGTCAACCTCTGCTGAGCCCCGCATGCAGAGGTAATGGGTTTTATATAATGGAATTCCCCCCGGTGCTCCAACGTCCAATATTTTTTTTTTAATAGAAGTAACCTTCACTTGATGGATATTCATACTGAGAAATAGCAACACGTTCATTTAAAATTAATTACCACTATATTTACAATCAAATAACAATTGTTTCGACAACACATTATCTTCATCAGATTAGTTACAAATAATTAACACTTCAAACGTATTCCATTTGTCAAAAAAATACAGAGACCTATTCAAATTAATTTATTAACTAGAGTCAATTCAGTCCTATTTGCCTGAAAAAATTGCCTTCTAATAATATTTTTATAAAAGATTAGAACAAAATATCGATATTGCCAACTGAAAACCTGAATTTTTCGTATTTTTTATTATTCATACGTAGCCTGAAAAATATTTAACGATAGCATTTCCCTCCCCATCGCAAGATGAAAATAAAATTTTTTCTAAGATATCTGAAAAGGTCTATTTACCAAATTCTAACCATTCTCATTGATTTACAAATGTTTTATAGAATTTTTTTATCATTTATAAATATCACTTTTTGAAAAACTTTTTAATAATATATAAGTAGATTGGCTACTGTCGATGATTTTCTTTATTTTGGTTTTTATTTGGATGACGACAACCTTTCATTTGAATCTATAGAACTGATTTCCAATTGATTAGACATTTCTTATTCATATGCAGTTATAAATATCACCTGAAACTTTTCCATAATTATGATCAATTAGGTAATGAAGTTACGAAAAGAAAAAAAACATAACATAACGACTTCGTCTGAAATAAAAACCAATAGTCGTTGATAGAAAGTTATTCTGAGAATATTCCTTGAGAAGGTCAAACAGAGTTTATGTAAGATGAGTTGAAAAAGTATGAAACAGTGACTGTATTGTTTTCTAGAATTATTTAACGTGACAGGTTTTTCGAGAGGTAGACACACTTATGAATCAATGGTCATGTATGTGAATCTAATGTGAATTTCGAAGTATTTGAAATAATTTCAAATCCACAATAAAAACTCTACTCTACTGTATTGTAATTACTTCCACTTGAAAAATCGAGCAGGATATAACTTACACAACAAATAAATCTGCATCCTTTATTATTTATCTACACTATTCTTACAACCAATTTTTAACTATGATTTTATTTGAGAGATTAAAATAGAAATTGAGTTTTGCACTTTTATTGTTTTCGAAATTGAATACAAAAGTCTTGTTATCAAAATCTGTAGTAGATTCTTGCATCGGAATGTTAATAACTTTTCAGAAAGCTTCAGGTGTTATTCATATTTTTTAATTTCTAGTAGAATTGCTTCTGTCAGTTTATATGTGAAGAGCAACATTCGTTGCATTTACACAATGTTTATTAATTGTGAAATTGCTTTTTGTTTTTATATTGATGATTTGCAATTTTTGTCAATCTTATTTGGTGTAGGCATAATTTAAGGAATCATTTATACCCTTCATTACAAAGTTCTCTTTATTTAAATGGCGTTGATTCCCTATTTCATCATGAAACTGTAAATACACACACACACACACACACACACACACATATATATATATATATATATATATATATATATATATATATATATATATATATATATATATATATATATATATATATATATATATATATATATATATATATATATATATATATATACATATATATATATATATATATATATCTATTTATATATATATATATATATATAATATAAATTATTTCATTTTCATGTTGCTTTCAATAGATAAAATTGATTAAGGTGTGTTTCATGTAAGAAGTTATTGTTAATAGCAATTTTGCATTTTGCGTACAAGGAGAGTTGGAATATTGGAATATTCGAATAAAATAACTCAAAAATATTGACTGATTGAGATAAAAACTTAAAATGGATAATCAATAAGTAGAAAAACTATGAAATACTCTACTCTAGACCAGGGGTCTCCAAACTTTGAAGACTTTTAGAGCCATAATAATTTTTTCAGTATTTTCCAAGGGCCAAAACAGTTTCCTGCCCTTAACTATATTTCCTGCCCTTAACTATATTTCCCGACTCAAATAGTCGCAAAGTGGGTTGTTTTCTGCTTTTAGTACTACCTACTTGTGTGAGAAAACGTTTTCCAAGATGAAGTACACAAAGAATGTTTACAGAACTAAATTAACCCATGAGCATCTCAAATCTCTTTTAATAATTGGTACAAGTGAAATTGATTCACAACTGCAAACTATTGTCAGTGGAAAATCACAATTACATAAATTTCATTTTAATTATTTGTTAGTTATTAATATGCCTAAATACTTAAGTTCAGTTTTCTGCGTCATCATTTCTGTCGTTAACTTTTACCTTGAAAGTAAATAACACCAAGTATTTATCATTATGTGTTTTCTTTTTCAACTTATCACAGCAATAGTAACAACATTGTCGCGGGCCAGACTACACTAGTCCTAAGCTGTCCTGGGCCAAATTAATGGCAATGGCGGGCTTCAGACCAGAGGTTCCCAAATTTTTTTTGCTCATAGACCTTTTGAAAAATTTTGCTGGTTCCGGTGGACCACCTGCAGCTGCATTTCTACCATATTCCCAAAAGTCGACAAAAAATGTGAAGATAACATCTAACTGGAAATTTGCGTTGCGGCTGAGTTCCAACCACGAATCAACAGTTTTCAAAAAAAAAGTGAGAATGGGTCTACCTACATGGATAGGTGAAGTCAAGCCAATATTTTAGTTCTTTACTATCGAAACCACATAAATTTTCGTGGGCCCCCGTTTACGAATTGCGAACTCCCATTTTTTTGTCACGCCAACGTAGACCCCGTCGAGTCTCCACTGGACCCCTGGGAGTCCACCTGGACCACTTTGGGAATAAATGCTCTAAACTAACCAAACCATTATCACAACGAGTTTATCATAAACTCATATTGGTTAGTATATCCAATTATTTCGGTGGCATATAAGTCTTAGAAAATAATTTAATTGGAGTAGGTACATTAGAAATGAAAATCATGGTTTTTGAAGTGACCACTTCTCGTAGCACGCCTTTCATTTCTAATGAAATTGAACTGAATTACGATTTACTCGATAGCTTTAACGAAAATATCTTTCGATAATTGAAGGCATTCAATTTTTTCCTTTTCATACTGAAGAAATTATGTTAATATAATACTAGAAATAAGCACAGCATTTTAAGTTTGTATGCCGGAACTGAAAAAAAAAGAATACTGAACTCTTATTACCTAAATCCTATGAGATCTTTTTCAAATGAAATTGTTTGCTTTCTCATAAGCGAAGTGTTTCAGAGCGTCATGAAACTGACTTCAAATTAATTTGAGGTTAACCATCAGAAAATTTCAGAATTTTCTCCAAATAAGCCTTCCTTTGTGGTTATCCATGACCTCGATTTCTCAACAAGTTTTCTTCATCCTCACAATTTATATGAAATATTTAAAAAATTAGCAATTCTCCTCTCTCATTTGAAAATATTTTACTGTATTGATGCTGAATAATATTTCCATTCATAAAACCATATCTAAAATAATGTCAGCTGAATTTTTAATTGAAGAAGTAATAAAATAAAAACTACTCCATATGTCCCAGATTAAATTCCAAAATATACTAAATTTATTTTGCTTTTTATTGTCCTCCAAATTGATTCTAGTAAATTTTTTAGTCATGCACTCAAAACTGCATTATCTATCAACTATGACTTAGTCTAAGATCCCAAGTAGGGTCGACCTTCACTGATCTGCTTGCCGGATAAAAATAATTTTTTATCAAATAAAATATGATTCTGAACACACACCGACAGGGTTGCCGTGAAAAAAATGTTCATGGCTATAATTAATTAAAATTACAAAAAATTATTTTTTTATCAAAATTCACCGACGTGTTTGCCAAACGAAATATAAATTAAAATTAAGGTAATTTTATTGCAAATGCAGTAGTATAGGGTTGCCTGCAAAAATCCGTTCATGAATTGGGTTGCCAGGCTTTTAAATTAAAAAATTTAACCGACCAAATAGTACAGGATTCTTGTAAAAATTATCGGGGTGAGCTGGACTCAATTCCGAAGTTAACGAAATTTTGAGGAATTATTTGGGGATGATAGAGGGTGTCTTTGCTGAGTTTTCGAACACGAGGACCCGGAGCTTTTGACGGTGGGGAAAAAACTGCGATTTTTTTCAAGCTGTTTCAGGTTTTCTTCCCATATCTTCTGGAACATGTGGTTAAGAGATAATCTGGAAAAGCTGGACTCAATTCCGAAATTTTGAAGAATTATTTGGGAATGATCGAGGGTGTGTTTGCTGAGTTTTCGAACACGAGGACCCGGAGCTTTTGACGGTGGGGCAAAAAAACGGCGATTTTTTTCAAGCCGTTACAGGTTTTCCTCCCATATCTTCTGAAACATGTGATTATGCGAAAATCTGGCAAAACCACGTGAAAGGGCATTAAATTTTCCTAAAAAATCATTGAAAGCTGGCTCAATAATATCCGAGATACAAGCGAAAAAAAAGTAAAATTTCTTAAAATGCGAGAAAAAAGCAGAAAAATGCAATTTTTCGGATAATAAAATTATACCCTCATACATCTATGTATTATTACACATATTATGCATCCTCCGTCACCTTGTATCTTGGGTATCATTGAGCGAAAAATACTTTAAATGAATTTTGAAGAAAATTTAAAGCCCTTTCACGTGGCTTTTCCAGATTATCTCTTAATCACATGTTTCAGAAGATATGGGAAGAAAACCTGTAATGGCTTGAAAAAAATCGCGGTTTTTTTCCCCACCGTCAAAAGTGCTGGGTCCTCGTGTTCGAAAACTCAGCAAAGACACCCTCTATCATCCCCAAATAATTCCTCAAAATTTCGTCAACTTCGAAATTGAGTCCAGCTCACCCCGATTATTTTTACAATAATCCAGTACTATTTGCTCGTTAATTTTTTTAATTTAAAAGCCTGGAAACCCATATTCATGAACGGATTTTTGCAGGCAACCCTATACTACTGCATTCGCAATAAAATTACCCTAATTTTAATATATATTTCGTTTGGCAAGCACGTCGGTGAATTTTGATGAAGAAATTAATTTTTGTAATTTTAATTAATTATAGCCACAAACATTTTTTTTGCACCCCTGTCGGTGTGTGTTCAGAAACATATTTTATTTGATAAAAATTATTTTTATCCGGCAAGCAGATGAGTGAAGGTCGACCTTGCTTGGGATCCCCTACTAACTTCACTGTCAAAAAAATGAATTATTTATACCTAGGTTTGACTTTAAAAAATTATATTCTATGAAAAGTGTAGTTAATTCAATTTAATTAATTAGGTATGACTTCTAAATCATCTGAGCCTCACTTGTGACCAAACTAGAAGTATTTGATTTAATACGCACGTTTACTTTCAAAAACAGCAGCAGAAACCATGTTCTGGATCAGACTTTCGACATCACTTACCTTACAAATTAAGAGATCACAGATAAATGAATGAATAAATGTGTACTTTTTGCAATATGCTTATAGTTTCGTAGGACTGTGAAACATTCGAAGAATAATGTTCCTTATAATTTATAACTTTGTTGGTAAAGTAAAGTTCGTCTGACTTGTGGTGGTAAGTCTTGTGTTAAAGTTTTCAGGTCGCAAAATGGCTTCTAACATCACCTAACGACTACTAAGTAGCCGGGACCACCATCTTTACGTGTCTCCCGAAACACGGAGCGGCGATTAAATTCGTTGGAGTGGCCCGGGTGTCGAACCCGGTACCTTGCGGTTAGCAGTCCACCAATCTACCGCTGAGCCATCACCGCTCAACTTTGTTGGTGAAAACCAGGGATTTTATTGAATCATGTAGTTTGTCCAACAATGTGAAAACATCATCTGAACTGTGAAACTAGGGTCAACTGCAAGAGCTCTCTTTCTAGACGTTTTTATAAGTAACTTAGACTCGATGAAAGCTCAGGAACAATTTATCCTAAGTTTTTTAAATACACTTTGTCTACGACTGTACTATAAATTATTCATTATACATGTGCTTCCTAAAGTGTAACACTACACTACCTATTATTCACTAGTGAATAATGGTTCATTATTCACTGCAATGCGTCACACTTAGGACGTATATCTAAACTAGAGAACATCATTTACATTGTTATGATATTATTATTGTTAGATTTTAAAACATTGATTTATCTATAAATTCAATGCCTTCGTTTATTTTCAATAATTGTTCTGTTAATATTAATATAAATAAATAAATGCAGAATTATCTATTTCATTTTCATCAGAGTGAAAGAAAGGAATGGAATCGATGTCAAGTGAGATAGTTGACGTTTACGTGAGTATGCAGTTTTCAGTGAACACAGAAAATGTTATGTGAACGCTTTTGATAACTATTTTTATTGTTGAAAATACAGATTATTACTAATTTTGTCGAGGAAAAAATAGTATTTATTTTGTGCTGGTTGAATAATATACTATTATGATTTGACCTAACGTTCGCATAATTCACTAATATTATTGCTCATTCATATTTGAATTAGGGTATCTGTAATAAGTATTTTATGAATTCCAGTGTCCATTGAATCTGATATTGTGGCAAGAAATAAACTTTTAGTTTCGAACACGCTTTGTGGTTCATTCATCGATCGGGAAGTACACGTGCAGCACAACGTGTAAGGGAGGCACATGTTATCTCGTATAATGCTATTTTATTGAATAGTTGATAATGAATTCCAATTAGGTAGCTTATTCAAGTTGAGTCGACAACAGCAGTAAAATATCTACAGTAACATTCGTCAGAAAGCAGTCGCTGCGTGGTGCGTCGTCGAATGGAGGCTTTTCGTCGTTCCTTTTCAATGTAATGATGGAAAGGCGATTCAATTACATTTCGACCACAACTGAAATGAATTCAGATACTTGGTTATAATTCCCAATGTGTCATAACTAGGCATTCTCCCAATTCAGTTGTTTGCTACCTCCTAGAAATATTCACAAAATGAATCAAGTTATTACTATATACTTACGTAATGGACAGGTTGGGCCAATTTCGATGGGATTTGGGGATTAAGGGTACTTCTAGAATAGATAGCCAAAAACTAATAGACATATCCTGGGCTCGATTATCGAGACAAGTTCAAACATGAAAACCGCTTTCTGATAAGTCAAGATTTTCAAAAGTTCGCATTTTTGAAAAGGCGCGCCATATCTTTTTTATAATCAAAATTTTCTATTTTTCGAAGAAGCCTTCTTTTAGTTTTTTTAAATACCATTCAACCACTGGAAACCAACATGTCAAACTACATTTAGTTTTTGAGATATAACACAAACTCAATATTTTAAGGAACGTGCCATATTTTATTCTTCTCTTAAAAAAAACTATATAAAATTTCCCTCAGAATGAATATCACACAAAAGATTTTGATTATTTGTTTTTTCAATACTTCACGTTTTTAAAAATCGCCATAGTTGGCTGCGACTTTGAGATTTCGTGTAACACAAAAAAATATCATTTGTTCAAATCAAGTAAGACATGCTGTCAAAATTAATTAATTATTTGAAAACTAAGTTTTATCAGAGTGAGCTTTGTAAAAACAAAAAGTCGTTGGGAATATCAACCTACAGATATTGTCATGGTAACATAGAATTACTTACTGTTGTTGTTTTTATTAGATTTCTACAGGTTATCGGTCTAGACTTTTTTTTTTTTTTTTAACTCGAGGGACCTACAGTTTAACGCCGGTTCCGAACGGCCAATGGGCTTGTAAACTATGTACATTACCCAACAATATTTCATCTTATATAACCACTAAATTCCGGACATAAACAACACCCAAGAGCAAGGTGGGACTCGAACCCACAAACCTCGGTTTACAAACGGTATAAGGCGGTTCACCTTACCGCTGGCGCTGGTCTACCGAGGCCTCTAAGGTTATCGGTCTAGACTTCTTAAATAAACCATGTGATATTAGGTTTTGTCGGCTAAATATTTTACGCGATGGTTACCTCCTTTCTGGATATCGCTCATGATACATTCGCAATGATATAGATATCTTTTCATTTGCCTCTATAAAACACTCGAGCACATTATACTTCTCAAAGTATTGAAACATTTTAATAAATTTTTGATCGAAAATGATAACAGTAAGTAATTCTTTGTTACCCTGCCAATATTTGTAGGATGATACACCCAAAAATTTTATGCTTTTGTCAAAGCTCACTCTGATGAAAATAAGTTTTAAAAGCAGTTTTGACGACATGTCTTACTTGATTTTACACTTAATGTCAAAGTCGCAGCCAACTATGGTAATTTTCAATAACGTGAAATATTGAAAAAACTAATAATCAAAACCTTGCCTGTGATACATTATTTTAAAGGAAATTTCATGTAGATTTCAAGAAAAGAAAAAAATATAGCATGTTCCATAAGAAAAAGTTTGTGTTATATCTCAAATAGATTTGGTGACTTTTCAAAAAATTGCAAAAGTTAGCATTTTTGAAAATGATTCGACGTATCAAAAAGTGATTTTCATATTTGAACTTATCCCAGGACATGTCTATTAGTTTTTGGCTATATATGCTAAAAGTATCCTAAATCACCAAATCCCATCGAAGTTCGATGGGATGTATGTACATTATGGATTTAATGAATATTTCTGATGAACAAAAACGAATAGAAGAAAACTTAAATTTGGGAAATATTAGGAACGTTGACAATACAGAAGACCAATACTGTGATAGATGCAACAGCCATAAAAATGTTGAGCTCGATATCCACACGAATTTTGTCACTCAAAAATGGAATTAAATGACAGTCAATCTAGAAACATTTACGAACGGAAATATTAGACCATCCAAATTTTTCGTCTGAAGCACATAATCAATCAAAAAACTGAAAATAAATTACATATGAGATGAAATATCAATATATATAGATTGATCTGTCGCAAAGCTCTTGGTGGTATGTATTTTGATATCTATTTTAAAGAAATATGTCAAATTGAACACTAGGTACAATTTCACGATATAATAACAGATTCACTATACAATTTTTTCGATTTGCTTTCACATTATCAGTATTGAAGAAAATTTTGATAAGGTGCCAGCATCGCGTAGCAATTGTCCACTAAATGTGTTACTCTATAAAAAAGTGCTTCATTTGAGAATGTGGTATTTTTTGATTTTGATTTTTTCAAAGTTATGGAAAATTTACGAATTTCGTGACTAAACGTCAATTTATTGATTATTCTTCTTCTAGTGGTGCCTTGTGCACGTTGGTGATCCTTAATCGTATACTTGTGTCATTTGGATGGTGCCATCTTCTGCATGGCGGCATAATGCGGCGGTTTTTCTTACTCTGCACCAGTCTCTTCTATTTTGAAGCCACTACTGCTGCTTTCTACCCGGGCCTCCCCTATATTCTATCTTGCCCTGCGAGACCAACTTTGGAATTGAATATCTCGCGCCTCTCAGAATATGACCAAGATAAGATATCTTTCGTGCCTTAACGATTCCAAGCAGCTCTCTCTGGACTTCAGCCATCCTCAATACCTCTTCGTATGTTTTGCGCACAGTCCATGGAATGCGAAGGATCCTGCGAAGGGTCCACATTTCAAATGCCTCCACACGGTTCAGGGTCCTGACCTTTATCGACCATGTCTCTGCGCTGTACAGGAGGAAAGGTCACATGTAGCATTTGACAACCCGAATACGTAGTGCAATTGGGAGGGTACGGGCAAACATTAAATTTTACAACTTCAAATCCCATTTTTGGTAAAGGGTGGCACCCAGAAAACAAAACGCGACACTTGATCTAAGCTTCTTCCATCAACTCTGATCACATAGTTGACAGGTTGTCGGGTAATGGCCATCACTTTTGTTTTAGATGAGTTGGTAGTCAGAACGGAATGTTTACCCACCTGGTTCACTCTGTTTATAAGCTGTTGAAGGTCTTCGGGTGAATGCGCCAGTAGGGCAGTACCATCTGCATACTTAATATTATTAATCGGGATTCCATTGACCTTATTTCCCCTTTAATATCATTGAAGAGCCACCTCAAATATCTTTTCAATATAAATATTAAATGAGATTAGTGACAGAATGCCTCGGCAGTCTGTTGTGGGTAAAGACGCTGGATCACACGGATGTGTAGAATCTATGCCAATCTCTTGAAGCCTTGCTAAAAGAAGATCGTGATTAACGTTATCAAAAGCTTTCTGGTAGTCTATAAAGCAAATAAACACATCTCGCCTCTGATCATAACACTTCTGGATAAGTAGTTTCATTGATAAAATCGGTATTTCATAATTAAATGGACTGTTATTGCTAAACATAAGTGAACAAGTATATGAATATTTTAGCAATAACAGGCGTTTTGCTACGAAATTCGTGACTTTTTTTCAAAACTCTTTTTTCCTGGCATTAGTAAACATCCTCACAAAAAATAATTATTGTTATGTCAGGAAAGAATATAATTAAAAAATTTGATCAAGTTATTTTCAATTTGTTTCTCGATATTATAAACTATCTAGTAACTATTAATAACTGAATTAGTTGATTTTTTTCAAAAGGTGAATGCGGTTATGATAAAGTGTCTTAGATTTTCATTTTATTCCAAATATTTACGAAGAATTAATATTCATTTGTATAACTTTGAATTGTGAGAATTATTTCAGTTTGGAGACAAGCATCAAAATGTATTTAATATTTCCTTCATGTCAAGGATGTCAAAGGATGAAAGCTATCATTGAAACAATCGCGGAAATTCAGGTCGCTTCATTAGAGAAATACTTTGAAGATGTCAGAAACGTCTCTCGGGAGAGCATGGATAGAAGAATGAAAACCTTCACCTATATTTCTACAATGATTCAAGTTCATATCACAGCCCAAATCAGAGGGATGACCAATTTTGAATAATTCTTCTTGATATTTGAAATATATATATATATATATATATATATATATATATATTATATATATATATATATATATATAATATATATATATATATATATATATAATAATATATATATATATATATATATATATTATATATATATATATATATATATATATATATGGGAAAACAGAATTCTTCGTGTTAACGACACACGTGCGTGGCAATAACATGAAGCTAACTAGGACATTTATTTGAAACTAATCAAACAAACCTCCTAGCGGAGCTGGCTATAAGAGTTCACGAAGCATCGAAATATCAACATCTACCCCAGACGGTAATTGTTCGAAATGTTAATTTGTTTATCACAATCGATGGAAATTGATAGACAGACTGTTTCGCCCTTATCGGGGCTCATCAGTATCATATTTCGATGCTTCGTGAACTCTTATAGCCAGCTCCGCTAGGAGGTTTGTTTGATTAGTTTCAAATAAATGTCCTAGTTCTCTTCATTTTATATATATATCTATATATATATATATATATATATATATATTTATATATATACATATATATTATATATATATATATATATATATATATATATATATATATATATATATATATTAATATATATAAATATATATATATATATATATACATATATATTATATATATATATATATATATATATACATATATATTATATATATACAGTGCTTTCATGATGAAAGGAACAAATTCATTAAAAAATTAGGTTTCTATTTCATGTTAAAATCCTCGGACAGGTCGATTAGTATTTTTATTTGGGCAATTTTCGCAATAAAAATTTTGTATACAGGGTGTCTCATTCAAGAGCTATGGCTTTGTCATTAGTTTTTTTAAAGGTAATACCCTGTATATTATTTCACTTTACAATTTTACGATAAATTCTTATCACTTTTTGTGAACATACCATATGCCTCAACTCGATGGATTGCCAGAAACGGAGATAGTGGGTAATGAGAGGTACGATATGAAAACACACAAATGTAATTACTAATTTAATTTTTACATATGTTCAATCTGTTGTCCGTTTACTTCGAGACATTTTTGAAGTCGATTCAATGTTTCCCGTTGCACATTTTCAATTACTTCTGGACTGATAAGTCTTATTTCCTGCCTGATTCTCTCTTTTAGATCATCAATATTATTTGGTCTATTCAAATAAACTTTAGACTTCAAATAACCCCATAAGAAAAAATCCAATGGGGTTATGTCGGTGATCTCGGCGGCCACTCAATCGGACCTCTCCGTCCTATCCATCTGTGGGAAAAGTTGCATCAAGAAATTGTCGAACAGCGATTGAATAGTGAGGAGGTGCCCCATCTTGCTTGAAACCATATCTCGTTATTAGGTATGTCAGGATCTTGTGGAGTTAGGAAACAAAACAGCTAAAGCCGGAATGAGTTCGAACTGGAGAAAGTTCAAGTAGTCCTCTCCGTTTAGTGTTCTTCAAAAAAATAGGGACCCAACTATACGATTTCGAACAATCGCTGCCCATGTATTAATTTTTTGAGGCCGCATGTGTGTGGCATTCTTGCATCCAATGAGGATTCTCGGTCGCCCAATACCTACAGTTTTGTCGGTTGACGGTGCCATTTAAAGTAAAGTGTGATTCATCAGAAAAAATTATGTTTGTAATGAAATTTAGATGTTGATTATGAATTTCAAGAATCTGCTCACAAAACTGTACTCTGCGGTCAAAATCGTCTTCTAATAATTCATGTACCAGCTTAATTTTATAGGGATGATACTTATTTACCTTAAGTATTTTATGCACGGACCCTACTGATAAATTGAAATTATTGGAAATTGTAGTAATGGATGTATGAGGGTTATCTTGGGTTTCTAGTAGAACGTTCAGCACTGTTTCTTCAGATACTCTCGTAGGTCTTCCTTTAGGTAAATCTCTAACGTGGCCGTATCTCCTGAATTTTGATTCAATTTTGCTGACTGTCGATCTAGTAATTGGCGGACGATCAGGATGATTTTCATTGAATAGATTGCAGACTTCTTCTTGTGAACGCACCCTATCTCCAAAACCAATCATCATAAGTACTTCAATACGTTCTCTCTCAAGTAATTGCATTTTCTTAAACAATGAAGTAGTGTAGTGCCTGGAGCGTTAAAAACGTGAAAACTGCGGACTATACAGCACCAGTGAATGAATTCAGATGGTACATGTGAAATTTCATTCTTCAGATTTAATGACAATGTTTACCTAAATTTTTTTTTGTACTTTTAATCCACATTTTAAATCTCCAGGTGCTCCACTATCTCCGTTATAATCTGGGAATCCATCAAGTTGAGGCATATGGTATGTTCACAAAAAGTGATAAGAATTTATCGTAAAATTGTAAAGTGAAATAATATACAGGGTATTACCTTTAAAAAAACTAATGACAAAGCCATAGCTCTTGAATGAGACACCCTGTATACAAAATTTTCATTGCGAAAATTGCCCAAATAAAAATACTAATCGACCTGTCGAGATTTTTAACATGAAATAGAAACCTAATTTTTTAATGAATTTGTTCCTTTCATCATGAAAGCACTGTATATATATATAATATAATATATATATAAAGAAATATATATATATATATATATATATATATATATATATATATATATATATATATATATATATATATATATTCCTGACTTTTACAAAAACATTGACATGAACAGAAAAATTCTGATCAAATAAATATATGAGGCATTATATTAAGGTACATGTTCAGAGAATTTCAGTCAATGTTATGGATATTTCAGATTGGTTGTGTTATGTCATGGGCCGTATTTGTCTTCTCTCCAAAGTTTTTCATGTTCCTGAACACAAAAAGTAAACATTTCTGTTGGTGTTGGTAATATTGCTAATTGTCGGAATTTACCTCTAAATGAATCCTTAACTCTCATTTTCATAATTGTTCCAACATCATGTTTCTGTAATTTGTTTGCATTTCTTTTTTTAACATAATATTGTATCGAAATTTTCTCTCAAAAATAGCCTGATTTGCGTAGAGTAACCATAATAATTTATTCTGTTGAAATTGCATCTCGACGAAATAGACTTCCTCATCATGAAACTGAAAAGTAAAAAATTTAAAATATTCCATAGCAAATGATTATTGACCAAAATTGAAATTCTTTGTTATCATTGGAAAATTAGAAATTGAATTAGCTTTAAAACTCATACTACCAGGAAATCATAATTAAAATAACAATAGCTTCATGTCAGTCTACACCAGCGATATACAAACAGCATTTTCCATGTATCCGATAAATAAGAAATCTTTAAAACGTCTAAACGTAATTATGAATGATTATATTCATGATAAGTGGAACTTTTTGTTGGGCATTCCCACAATTAATCGCAGTCGCGTATGCCATATAAACATCATTGTCTAGTTATGAATCCAATAAATGTGTTTTATTTGACAGCTACAAAGAATAACGTTGAACATCGCGTATTCCAATCAATTGTTTGTTCTAGTAACAGATTTTTTCTTAGAATATCCAAAACCCTGACGTTTAACATTGTTCTAGGGACGTTTCAAGAAATATCAGTTCTTCATATTCTGGAGCATGTTAGCGGAATGGATTTATTGTACATGTGCGCATAAGCTTCTCAGATTTATAAGGTTAATTCAAGGCCGTACCCAGGAAAAAATTTCGGGGGGGGCTTAAAGCACCAAGGGTTCCGAAAATTTTCAAAACTTGAGTGTCATTAAGTGTCAATTGACGTATTTTTTGAAACTATTACTGAGAGTTAAGATGCCAAAAAACTATGGTTTGATTCGAGAATTTTTTGACTGAAAAATAAGAGGATTTATGAGACATCAGAATGTTCTTGCGTTAACAAATCATATTTTGGTTGACTGTGAGAATAAATAGATAGACGATACAAATAAACTGAAATAGTTTAATACATACGTATATTCCGTGACGTATTGTATCTTTAGAAAAGAATGAAATAATATCACAAAATCTAAATTACAAAATCCGTGCTTCTGTTCTCCTTACTAGCGAATTCATCGATCATTTGTCTGTTGATATTTGATGACTTCTGTGAACAGACATGATAGCCTGTCCACTAAGTCTGTCTTGTCCACACGCGTTTCCCAGGTACGTCTTCAAACGTCTAAGAGTGGAGAATGTCCTTTCAGCAGTTGCAGTGGTCAATGGCTAAGAAGCCAATATTTTCAGTAGCGTAAATATATTAGGGAAAATTTTCCTATTACATTCGCTTAGGGCCTTAATGGAACAAGAAGGCTTATACTGATCCATTTTGTTTTCCCACAACAATTTCCACAACGAGTACTCGCCATATACTAGCTCCAGATCAACCGTATTTTCATATAGTTTCAAAGATTCAACATCTATTGTCTCAGTTGTTGAGGTTAGTATAAAGCACTGAAGTGTTCCCAGAAGGTATTTGTGATCGCTGAATTGGCATTTCAGCTGATCTATAAGACCGTCTAGGATAGGGATTGCAACCGATATTCTGAAATAGGTTTGAGGGTCTTTAGTAGAGTAGTTAGTTCTATGGCGTTGGCGAGGAGCGAGTTTTGGTATATAAATTTCTTCATCAACATCACTCATTAAAGTTTCTCCTGTTTTGAAAATCTTGGAAAACTCAATATCGATTGTTCTCCGGATGTTTTCAAAGTGGGCAACAATATTTCAAATATGGTCAGCTGCAGAAAGTCGCAGGTTTTTTAGAGTTGAAAGAATTGTTTCTGTCAGCCCCTCTCCCATTGTGACATCAGTTTTGACAAAACATAAAAAATCTTCCATGCAAATAAAAAAATTAGATCTCCCTGATTTAGTATACCTTACTCAAATTGAGACTTGCTCATGACCAGTGATATCCGCTGTTTCATCCACAAGAACTGAAAATGCTTTTGCTTTATTAACATCTGTCACAATTTTTTTCTGGATTCATTACCTGCATATGTGGATCATATATATGATCCACATATGGATGAGATCATCTAATGAGAATGAACCACTCGAGGGTTAGCCACTCGGCAATATTCGGATCCCGGCGTTGTAAAAATAAAAATTCCTTCGAGGAGAGTACGTGAGCCGTTTCAGACAAATACTTCAGTAGCGGTCTTTGAGTTTTTGCCTACCCAACAGGAATCAGTTTCCGTGTTCTATAAAATCAAAGACAAAATACGTTGGTTGTGAGCAGAGCAGGCGCTATACCGGTGACCGCGAGTAGGCTATTATAGGCACCCTGTCTTCACAAATGTGATTAATAAACAAGGCCAGTTGCCAGTTCAATGCATGAAGACCATTTATTAGAATATGTAATATTTTAATTACTGATAGCAAAATATCTAGTAAATTTAAGTCTCTTTAATTCAGGAAAATAATGTGTTTAAATTTCCGGAAAATTTCGGTTACTTACGAATTTACCTTAACGATTTTTTTTATATCAACAGAGTACTTACATATAGGTACTCGTTCATTACACCCTGAGAAATCCATACAAGAGATTAACTTCAAACAACTCATACAAAAAGTTTCTCAAATTTGGGAAAAGAAGAAATGGGAGGTGCGTGAGCAGATATTTTTCAATCCACTGTAAAAAGAGGTCGGAATTAATTATGAACAACATATAAAATTCATACATCTACGGCTTTTCAAAACGTGTTTGGTCTTTTGCATCCTCTAAACCATTTGAAATTGAGTTAGTTTGTTGAAAGTTTTCACGTGGATGAGGTTGTAAAAGAAATGCTTTTTGGAGGTTTCAACTAGTTTCCTAATCAATATGATTTCTTGTTTTTTCGTGGGTTTTGAGGCTCACCACTGCTTCTTCAGATGGATTTATGGTTTGAATTTATATATGAGAAAAAAAACAAACGTTAGGGAAGAATAAGAAGTTAGTAATAGAGCTTTGCGGCATGGATTGGGGTGCGTTAGTGGTTTTCAAAGACGATTTAAATATCTTCTGGTCCACGATATTTGAGTTTTTTGTCGTATTTTCCACGATAATAATAGACTATTACGTTGACATATAAGTATCTACTGCAGCGCAAAATTTGGTAAAAAAAAAATTTATTTTGATCAATATTTTCCAACGGAAGGAAGTTCTTGCCAGTGATGTTGATCAAATAGTGAAATTTCTCTTGATAATTCTATATGATGTTTACTTTATTCATGGAATCACTTCATAATTCTCTGAAATTCAACCTTTCTCGATTATATGTTCATAGAATTTGTGGTTTTCTTTAGTGTCTTTTAGAGTTTTGTTTTACTTGGAATATGAATAATTATTATATTCCGACATTCGTTTGAATTCCATTAAAACTGAATAAGATAAGAGTACTTAAGAAATTCAATGGATATTTCAAAATTTTACTGAAATTTTACGGAAGCTACTATACCACCTGGAAAATTAAAAATGACTAATTTGTAACCTGAATACTGATCATAGAAAAAAGATGTGAATATAGCAATATTCTTATTGGTCAGTGTAACCAAAAACGTCCGAATATGAGAAAAAAACGAGTGAGCAGTAGCGCTGCATTACTAAGGTCGTATTATTATCTCATTTTTGTTTTTTCTTACATCGAACTTCTTAACCCCTTGAGTCAAGAGGGACTAAAGAGATAGACAAAACTTGAATAGGTACCTGCGAACCCGCATGAAGTTGCACCTACAAACTGTGTTGGCGAGAAAGAACATTTGAAGAGTTGGAGTGGCTGTGGGGATCTGCAATGCTCGAAAATTCTCAAAACGCTCTAACAAGAAAATTGCTGGGATAAGAGATATTATTTAAAGTTCCTTAACATCAATACCAAATTTCCACCATCTGTCTCAATCACCAGAAGCGGTGGAGGTATGCAAAATCTCAAAAATCACGAAAAAACAAATGTCTACAGTAATATGGGGCGGTTGGGAAAAAGAGATGAAACTACTCCGGTGCATTTCCTAACTCCAATTCAATTCACGTAAGAAGATTCAACTATCTTACTCAGTCTGGATGAGCTTTGGACTTGAGCAAAAACCACATAAAAAACGTGATATCGCTCCATTACAAACGAAGTGATTGAGGAGAATAGTTGAGACCACTACGGTGCACTTTCCTAAAATCAACTCATCTTCATAAGAAACTTCAACCATCTTACTTAATCTGGATGAGCAGTGGTTGTGCGCAAATCCTCAAACACGAAAATGCAAGAAATCTCTTCATAAAAAGGCGATTACTGGAGGAGACAGCTAATATAGCCAAAAGGCACTTTCTCGGCATCACCTCAACCCACGTACGAATTTTCAACTCTCAATTCAATTTAGAGTTGGTTTTGGAATGTAAATATCTTCGAAAAACCGTAGAAGGCTGAATTTCGGATATGTGTTAGATGTTTGATGTCCAGATTTTTTGCCACCGGTTTGTAAAATTTCCGCTCATGTGTCTTCCAGTCAATTCCTTGTCCAAAGTTTAAGATGCCAAAGTTTCTACCGAATTTAACCTAAATATGATAGTTTCGTTAGGCATTAAGATCCTTGCAGACATTCAAAAAATCTCGAAAATTGTTGTCCAGATGGTCTAAACCGGATGTGCTAACCACTCTCGCACCTCACTCTTTACTTTATATGAAGTGGAATAATACATTGTTATCCGGGAAAATATGATTAACTTGCCATGAATCTAAGTCAAGTAGAATATGAAAAATTGGTCCTATATGGTCTAGCCACCTAGTGACTGGAGCGGAAATTTTTTTTGGAGTGATCTGTATTTGTAG